>NW_006499905.1:1396756-1430953 GCF_000471905.2 Amborella trichopoda | reverse complement strand
AGAGAGAGACCCATGCAATATTATCTCCTTAAAAACTGGATAAGCATGCCCTCCCTCCCTCTCTCCCCCCAGCACTTCAGGCTGCCTAGGTAACTAGGCACTTACCTAGGCAACTACGTCCGCTCTTTAAAACAATGTTTTGTACCAAAGGCAAATCGGCTTATTGTATACTGTCCCTAAGGAATCTTGTTTGTGCTTCCCTGAAGCAAGAAAAGTGCGACTACATTGCTATTATACTTAAATATAGATCACAAAGAAACAAAGATCCTTCGAGTATTCTTATCAATTTCAAAATTGTAATCTGATCCATATCCATTGAGTATTCTTACCAATTTCAAAATTATGATCCATAAAAATCTATTCTTTTTTCAGTTGGCCTGATCCATGAAAATATATCTCTGAAAGAAAAATACACAACGAGAACATGTGACTTGGTACATAAAGATTTAAACGGAATCCTCACCTGTTAAAGCCAATTTTTTTGAATACCGCACATTCTGAACATCGTCTAAAGCAGCCTGTATCAGAAACATGAAGCACGATTTTGGCACACCTCCATGGCTGAGCAATGTAATCAAATACCTCGATAGGGCTGCTCCTCTTGGACGATTGCTACAATAAAAAGAAACATTTCAAAACAAAATTCAGTTCAGACAAGTCTTCGACATGCCAAATACTGATGGGACAGATTCAGCAGTGATGCAAATATTCTGTATAACAGTTGACGAAGAACTACGAAAAACCTAGAGCAAAAAGCTGAAGAAATTTGAAAACAGCAGATAGCCAGATAATACATTGTTGAAAACACAAAAGGTAAAGAAGAAGCCGAACATAGGCCATGTTCATAAATGCAAATCCATCCGAACCTTGTTCCAACCATTTCAAACGAATTGAAAGATGGAAGACGTGAAAAATCAGTATCTCTCTCAACTTTAACCATGGATGGCCTCACTTGAATGGTGTTAGGTGGAAGCTGTAAGGTTTCCGGAAAAGAAGACAGAAAAATACAGGTCAAGCAAATAGAGTTAATAATACAAATCAACAAAATAAGTTTCTGAACTAAATATACTGATGTCAAATGGAAGTGACGAAATAAAAAATACTACCTGCATATCTCTTTTTTACATGTCACAACCCATAATGATTATCTATTAGATTAAAGCATCTTATCTCAGGGATATTGTGCTGCTCCTTATCAAGGAAAGAATTGAATTATAGGTGAAACCCCAAAGCAAAGCAAAGATAAGAAGAAAAATCATATTTGAAAACCAATAAATATGTGCTGCAAAATATCACCTTAACATGGATTCTAAAGGAAATAATTGAAGTTCAGCAATATTGGGTCATGCCATAACACAATTGACCAATCACAATAAATGGGTGAACTAGATGGTCAACTAAAACACCATCTTGAATGTTAGCAATGCTTCTCTACAACCAGTGCCTCTTTCACATTTCTAGATTTCACAGCAAGGAAAAATAAACACAGATCATATATCAAAACATGAAAAGGATCAAAATTTTAGCACAATTCTTGGGTTAACCAGAGACATTAGAAAATATATCATATAGATTATATAGAAACTCTATCCTAATGATGTATCTTATCATGGTTTGATCTAATCTAATCTTTGATAGCCTGCAACGACAACAATTAATACCAGGAGAAGCAATAATAGAGAATCTGCCACTCAACCTAACTGTTTCAAGTTCGAGTTGATTATTCTTTTCATAGAGATGCCATCTGACACTAGAAATGCAAGCAGCAGACATGCATGTAAAAAGCATGCATCTATATGTAATGTGTGTCATAAACACTACAAGTTCTCTTCATTCCTTCAACTTCATTTGTTTTTTCTGAGATGATGTCTTTCCATGCGCATAGTTTTTACCAAGAAGATAATGTGGTCATATATGGCACATCAACGGCAGTACTAGGTGCATCCCATGCTTGAGTGCGTCAGTAGGATATCAAGTCCTAGTAGATAGTCAACTGTGTTATTGGAAAATGTTCCCAATAAGTTGCCAGCACCAATCAGCAAGATGGATATTAGCAAAATTGGCAGATGTCAATTAAGCATATATTGCAATTGTTAAACAACCAAGGCCAGTAAATGCAAAAAAGAAGCATGGCCAATAGCTGCCTAACCTAATTACACCCCACTATCATGAAAAGGAAGCACCAAACACATATATCAGATACCCAATACTCCAATATTTGATCTTAGATGTTCACAATTCATCAGAGAAGCAAGGTTCCCAAAGACGTGATAAAGCACATAAGCAAAGATACTAAGCACATGGAAGATTCCAGGATGTCAAATTTAGAGTTAAAATACAATCAAATATTCCATAAACACGCTTAACCCAGTTATTGCAATTTGTTTGATGGGTTCAACACAGTAACCAAATCCAAATAAATCATGCCAAGAGGACAAAAATATAGCTTTTATGTTTTCAAGAATCCGATTAATGCATGTCCATGACATTTATGTCTACGATCAACAAAATAACAAAGGAGAAGCTATCAAAAATAAATTACTGTCCAACAGAACCAACAACATGCATCATGTTATCGAAGACACCAATAAGAAACAACAAAGATAAGGGTCCAAAGTTCGCAAACCACCATAAATAAAGAATAACAACAAATAAATAATGAACAAGCTATAAAAAGGAACAAAATATTCTACATTTGGTGAGAATGACACACCAATTTGTTAACAAGCACAGTTCCTTTGACAGCACACCCATCATAAAAAAGCCGAAATTGGATTAGCAAATGCTGAAACAAATATAAAGCAATATCAGAAGATCTTCATCTTGTAGAACATAGGAATGCAAAACAAATTTGTTTTTAAATTAATGAGCTCAACGCTGTGAACCAGAAGTCAAGGCAAAGAGCACCTCACTACTAGGCTACAGGTTAAACCCAGAAAGTCAATAAATCAAATAAATAGTTAATAAACCATACAAGATCCCCAGAAACATATTTAATCTCCTCATCCAAAACAGACTTCGCATTGAGTTCCATTCCATTTAAGCACGTCTGCAATCAGAAATTTAGATTAGAGAGACAACGTCAAACAGGACAGAAATTCAAATATGCAATTAGAGAAAAAAAAAAAAGCACAAACAAATAGGAAACTCTATGTCAAATGCACTCCTCCACATGATAAATTTGTATAATTCAAGCACCTCCACAGAAGAGGGCAGGGGGAGAGAGATCCATAGAATTATCCATTACCAGATGGAAGAGTAGAAGTTGATATTGCATTACAAATGTTCAAGTACTTCAATGCTATCATACAATTAAATATCCACTCCAAAACATGTGCCCATTGTTGGATCATTAAAATAAAACAAGAAGGGAAAATTGAAAAAAACCCCCCAAAATGGACTTTTTACGCACTTTACCCCACGCAACTTTTCCTAGCAACTTCTCACAAAAAATCATGTTTCCTAGCAAAAACCCCTTATACAAAAATTTAATTTTTGTTTGACGAAAATACCATTCCCTCATGTAACAAATCATTTTTGGATCCCAATAAAAGGAAACGCCGGACTGCACTTGTACAACGCCGGACAGCTCACTTCAAAACGCCGGACCACTACTTCAAAACGCCGAACTATCCTTTCAAAATGCTGGACTGCCATATCAAAACGGCGGACTGCCCCTTCAAAATACCGGACCGCAACTTCAAAACGTCGAACCGCCCATTCAAGCAAAAAATAATCGATAGACCGCAACCATGAAACGCCGGACTGCCACTATGAAACGCCTAACAGCCACCATGAAATGCCGAACCGGCCAATCCAGCAAAAATATTCACTGGACCGCCAGTTCAAAATGCCGTACCGCCCTCTCCAACCAAAATAATTTATGTGAGGGAAGGGTATTTTTGTCCAAAAAAAATGAACTTTTGTATGGAGGGTATTTGGTAGGGACAGTTGGGTAGGGGGTAAAGTGGGTAAGAAGTCCATTTTGGTGGGGTTTTTGCAATTTTCCCAAACAAGAATACAAACAAATTAAAATGCATAACATACATAACTACAATGCATCAAGAACCGTAACCCGGTGGTGGTCCTACCTAAGCAAGGTCCCGAGAGGGGTGGGCTGTAAACGGTCCAACCTTTGGCTTACGCACAAAGTGACCACTCACAGGAGAATGCATAATATACACAATTCATTGCTTCTGCCCTTGACTGCTTCTTTACTTAGTTCTATGTCAAGGCAAACATAAAGGCAAGCTTTACAAGTGACTGCAACCAGTGTACATTTTAATAATGTATGTACTGCATTTAAGCAATCAATAGGAAATGGCCACTGATCATTTGTGCATAAAACTTTCTAAGCAAAGGGCGTACCCTCCATACAAGTGACGCAACGAATAAGTTAGCACCACATAGACAGAGAAAAACCTCAAAACATGCATCATACAAGACACAAATAACATTGTGGTCCTCTCCAAGCCCAAGAACAAAGAAAATCATCATCATCATTATCCAAGCCTTATCCCAATTATTTGGTCGACTACATGAATCTTGTTCCTCCATTCTTTATATAACAAAGGTTTAAGACTCATGATAAGACGTGGTAGAGTTTTACGTTGGTTGCGTACCTAACGCAACCCACCACCTTTTACCTAGGTTAAGGGAAACTTTAAAGTCCTCTCCCTCATTAGATCAAAGAACAAAGCAAATAATAAAGTTAAAAAATATGAAAGGGCACATTAAAGCAAGAAATCAAAAAAGTTGAATTCAAACAACTAAAATCATGCTTAAAAGAAAAAAACTTCTAATAACTCAATAAGCATGCAATGCGGCGCTACAAAAAGCTTGAACTGCAGCGATACAACAATTTCGATGTCGCACAATGTTTCCAGTGTTACACCCACTGAAAGATCCATAAAGAGATCAAATTTCCATAAACTACCAAATCAAGCCCAATAAATTTCTATATATCAATCCTTACAAGGTGCCATCAATTCCGCACAATAGAATTCAATTGTCTACTAAGCTAAAATTTAGTACTGCTTAGTGTTTCAAAAAGCAGCCCGTAAGGGGGGCCTGGGCGCATCGCCCAAGCCTAGGCAACGTCCTCGATGGGGAGTCCATTAGCAACCACCTAGGCGCCAAGGAACCTACCTAGGCAAGCGCCCAGCGTGAAAATGAACTTGGTTGAGGGGCATCTTTCGTTTTTTTTACCCCTATATAAGGGGGAAAAGGGGGGTTCAAGTTATCGTGTGACCTAAATCTTTTTGTTTACTTTTAAAGTGAAAAACAATTTAAAATAACTAGCTTTTTACATTTTTTAAAACCCTTATCAGTTAATTTTTTATGCTCAGGTAACATAGGTTTTCCCCAACCGAGTGGCCTAGACCGTCAAGCACAGTTCGGTATCAGTAAACATCATTTGTTTAATATGGTCCACGAGGGACCACACCCCCACTGAGTTCATGTTCCACTATATCATTTCATTTTACAAGCACGCATAAGGCCTTTAATTGCCACATTCACCCAACAGTGATCCGGGTTGGAAGTATGATTATAACCCAAATCCAATTGACAAAAATCGTATAAGATGTAATTATTATAAAAAGATACTAATGGGGTATAAACCAGCTCAAAAAATACTTGTCGGTATTATTAGGGGGAATATTGCCCTCGTAAAAATGCTCCTGAAGCTATTAGAGAAGAGATTAAGCAATAAATGAATTCGGTAAAATACAAACATGAACAAAAGCCTTATCATTTGAATAAATCTATTTTTGGTTCTTCAAGAAGTGGTGATTAGGGATGAGATTAAACAATATTTGAATTCAATAAAACTAGAAAAGGAAAAAAAGGAGCCTTGTTATATGGGACTATCTTCTCCAGGTTCTTATAAAAGTGGTGATTTAGGTTAGAAGTATGGTCATAACCTGAATTTGAAAAACAAAACGTGTAGAAGGTGCAATTATTGTGGAAAGCATACCAATGGGATATTTACCAGTTCAAGAAACACCTTGTTGGCATTAAGGGGGATGCTGCTCCATGTAAAAATATTTTCGAGGTTACCAGGGAAGAGATTAAGTAATATTGGAATTCTGTGAAATACAAAAGGGTCGAAAATTTTGAAGTGTCACCAAGTACAGCAACGAAGACTCCTAGGGCCTGATTTGCACATAGTAAGAGGGCGTAGAAGACGAAGAAGAAGAGGCTGATTCAGAAGAAACGGAGGAAGATGAGCATTATGTTGAAGAGGGAAATGACTCTGATGATGATGGCCTCGACTCCGATGCATATGATGCGGCTCACCGTACTTTTTCTGATGATGTCTAAAGACACCCGACTCTTGGTGTTGTTTTAGACTGTATATTTTCTTTTTCTTATTCTCTTGTTTCTACTTATCTACTCTTGCGTGTATGCATGTATTGCAGTATCATTGTGCAAGCATTACTAGCAGTGTATCTATGACAAATTCTAGGGGCCGCCTAAGCGCTAAGCAGATAGGACCCCCCAGGCCGCCTAGGCACTGCCCGGCATTTTTTGGAACATTGTATAGCTTCATGATAAAACAATCCTATTGAACAAACCTCAACCTTCTTTTGTTTCAAATAGCGTTCCTTGAATATATTCTTCGAAAATTTGCTCATCAAGTCTTCAGAAATGAAACCAGTTCCGTCTGTGTGTATCAAGCATTGACCATTCTGATCATAGACAATCTCATTATGATTATCCTGACAAAGAAACGATTATATCCATGAATTAATTTTAAGGAAGACAAAGCCATACCATGAAGCTAGAAAAAGAGCAAAAGGCTTCAGAATAATAGTCCTTCACAAGCTCATTTAATGCAAAAGGCCAACAACAGTACCAAACAAGGCTTATCATTGATGCGCTCAATATTCACACTACCAAGATCAACTTCTAGTTTGATTGTCTTTGACAAAATAAGAGAAAACCTGCACATCCAATGCTCAGGATAAAGGATAGTTTTAGATTCTTAACATATAAGAGAAATTATATGATCTTTACCTAGCCATGTATTTAGCCAAGTTGGGTACAGTATGAACATCCATGAACATGCTCCTTGCTTCTTGGATGGTCTTATTTGACAAAATATATGGGGTGTGCATGTCCGACTCAGCATCAGACTTCATACAGACAAAATAACACTTCACACCTGTGGTATTTGCATTTTTCCTTTTCTCTTCTTTACCCCCATCTTTGAAAACTGATCCACAAAAGTAAAGGACAAGTAAAAAGCATACCTCAAATTTCTAGAGCCAACCACTGCCAAAGAAAACTAACAAACTCATTTTCCTATAAAATCAGACAACCAACAAAATATGAAATTGTGAATACCCAATAGTGAAGGTTTACTCATGAATAAGGTTTAAAAAGTGCTCAGAAATCGATAATTGCTGTCAGAAACGGATAACAGGGACAACAATTATACATAATGAAGGCTCAATTGTCCCTTTAACACTAGCTAAATGTTGTGAAAGGGTAAATGATAAGTTCTTGAAAAAAAAAGCAGTGTCACAAAGAAAAAGGCCCACTTATACCCTAAAAGCGACGACCGCTCAATGGAACATAGCAACTGGCAAATGAAAGATTTCCCTCTTCACAAACAATGTAGAAGATATTGCAGCATACATGAAGAGTGAGGAGATCAGAGACTTCAAAAATTCAAATAAAGGGGAAAGAAACTCAACCAAACACAAATGCAACTAGAAAGGCTTCTTAAAGAAGCAACCATATAATGGTGGCAAGGAAGCAATATTTGATGAGAGGTCATTGCAGAAAGAAATTAAGCAGAGGTAAAAGCACTTTTCCATTTGATTGCATCACAGATGTTGCCACTCAGTCACATTCCCTCTCCACAATCCACATAACATTTTTACCAAAGAAAACTATAAACAACAAAAAAAGACAAATATACTATAAATTCCAAGACATTGAGAAAAACTTACCAAAAAAATGATATCTGCGCAAGCCAACAAGGATTCCATCTTTGGCAATCCTTCTAAATATGTTCTTAGATCTCGACAAATTGAACTCCCCTCTGCGTTCATCAACCATTTCCTCTGCAAATTTTACTGTAAGAACTTTGTCATCCCCCAGTACTCTACGTAAGTGGGTTTGGGTGCTTTCCAAGAACGGGCCCTGCTTACAGCAAGAACCTATGGTCATTTGAAATTTCCATCATTCCATCTCGAAGAAACTGTATAAAATCTTTTAGTTACAATGGCCACTAGAACTCAACATGACACAAAACAGCATGTGATTACACAATACTTTCATGAAAAGATACACAGATGTTTCACAGTTGTATCTTGAGCAAGAGTTAGAAATTTCATGATGCCCAATCGAATAAAAGAGGTTCTTAGCATGTATCATGTATTCTATATTTCAAGCTCCTTCCCAAACAAGAAATAAATGCATACTGAATATGTTGAATGAAAAAAATAAAACAAACTAAGCACATAGAGAGGAAAGAACAAAGAAGATAAATCATGAATTGAGATTGTGATAAATACTGTAAACTATATGATATGTCCAATGAATGAGAAGTGTAAACATTCACAAAAGAAATTTTAGCCTTCCTAGAAGAATGCTAGAAAGGTCACAAAAAATACGGACACATTGCAAAAGGAAAAAAAGCATACTACCTTGCAATAAATAAATAAATAATGAATACAAACCTTAAAGGAGAAATTCCCTACTGGATCCACATGACATTGGTAGTTTTCTGCTTTCCCGGAATCCCAATCAAGATTCTGCGAGGCATGAGACGAAAGAAAACATATTTATGACCAACATCATTTAGCCTCCCCAAAAATGAAACTAGACTTCATATTCCTGAAAGTTCCCTCCAACTGATCACTGCTTACTGAGATATTCATACTCCGAAGAGTCCAGTTGATTAAAGGGAAAAGGAATCAAAACCATACCATAATACCCATTGCAGATGAGGAAAATGTTGTCAACTAAAACCATAATAACTTATGACAAAGTACCAAAATAACCACCTAACCTCGTATACAAATCCAGACAACAAAATAAACATGATAAAACAGAATTAAGCATGGGTCTAAATGCCCAATCACAACTAAAGAGGAACTGACGGAGAAATTTTAGGTGTTCAAAAGAGCAAATTTGTCTCAACCAATCGTTCATAAATAGCAGTAACTAAAGAAAGGACAGACATATATAGCAGAAGCATGAGCATCAACTTCAAAACTAACTGGCATAGAGATTGGCAATTTTGTGAGTCTGACTTTACAACTGTAACTAATTTTACAAAAACCTGTTAGTACAAATCAAGGAAAATGAAGAAAGAAAACTTGAGCATTTCATCATCCACAAAAAGTTATGCACCACCCCTTATGGATTGTTGATACTGCAAAAACAAACTAATTTGTCAAAACTCAAAACTACATATGCATTTAATACTAAGCATGCTTAGGCTCCCACCTGATATAGGAGAACTTTGAGGGAACAATAAAATCAGCAAGAAACAAACCAGACAAGCATAAATCGAACAAACCACAGGTTTCTTCTCCAAACCCCAAGCTAGGGTTCCAAAAGACTAAGCTTTTCTATCGTTTACTTTCTTAAAAACATGTGGAATTGTCCTCTCAACGCCCCACACATCTCTTATATATTATAATTCAATGTTCAAAGACATTACATGCCCATACAATGATTAAAATGACCTATATATTCTAACTTAAACTTAAATGAGAAATGAGAAATTTACCTCTGTGAATAGTACTTGTGAATAGTTCCCATTGAATAGACAAAAATTATAAAAACCCTAGAATCCCTAAAAAACAAAAAACCCTAGAAATAAGCCCTAAAAGAAAACTATAATGTATATTCTTTAAAGTTGAATAAAAATAAAGAATAAAAACAATTTTTCCCTCCATCACCAACTGCCTAACCCCCCCCCTTCCCATAAGCTTCTGAGTACCCACCACAACTAGCAAAAGCACCATAGGGAGGACAGGAAGTTAATCACTGAATGCCTAGAATTTGTTGCTAATAAAAATGTAGTTTCAAGGATGAGCATGAGTTTACCAAGTCCTACAAAACACATCACTCTAAAAGCCAAATCCAGGGTGTCAACTCATTAAAAGATGATAAAAAAAATAAAACAACTACAACACACATATCAAGCCATTCACAGATTTACCCTACCACAAGCCATGCACAGCTTTAGCCTACCTAAAACCACCATGCAATTTTATTATAACCCAACAATCAACATCTTGTAGATGTAGCAGGCATCGGTGATTCAAAAAGCGGACCGTCCAATGCCTAGGCGATCCGAAAGGCCTGGGCGCATCGCCCAGGCTTAGGCGGCTAATCTAGGGGGTCGATCCCTAAGGGGCCGCCTAGGCGATACGGAACCAGCCTAGGCAAGTGCCCAGCCTTGGGAGGCTGCCCAAGGCCTACGCCCAGCCCAGGGAACAGAAATAACTTTCGGTAGGGGCAATTTTGGTCTTTTTTTTTGTTTTTAAGGGCCAAAATTTAGGGTTTTAGGTTCATTTGAAACCTAAAACCTGTTGGAACCAAATTTAGAGAGAGAAAGCTCCGAAAAAACTAGTTTTTAGTGAATTTTTTAGGATCGAAGAGTTTCTCAAAGTTAAAAAAAATTGATCAGAACATCACCCATTGATATTAGATTTATTTTTTGATGTTTTGCAAAGTCATTAGGGGGTTTTTCAGAAGATTTTAAGTATTTAGAAGCATCTTTGAGGTGGAAGTTTGAAGATTGAGCAATCAAACAAAGTAAGTGATTTTTTTTATTGCTATAGTAATTTGCATTATTTTTTAGATGTCTTCTTTGGGATCTAATAGGAGTAGTGATCCCGGTTGAGAATATGGCTATAACCCAGGTCCTAATGATAAAAATTGCATAAGATGCAAGTTGTGAAAATGATACAAAAAGGGCATAAACCGGTTCAAGAAACATCTTGTCGGTATCAAGGGGGATGTTACCCCAGGTAAAAAGACTCGTGATGTTGTTAAAGAGAAAATAAACAATTTTTTGAACATGGTGAAAATGAAAAAAGATGAGAGATTTCCACTATAGCAGAGATTAGGTCTGGGGTTCGGGTCAATTTTGATGATGATGATGATATTGATGAGGAAAGGATTGAGGAGGGATGTCAAGAGATTGAACAATCCATTATTAGGGGAAAGGGGATGGGAATTGTAATTGCTTCTGGTTCTGAGACAAATAAGCATCGGGTTAGAGGCCCTATGGATAGTTTTTTACCTCGGACTGACCCTGAGGTTGCAGAAGAGAAATAAAAAAAGCAAACCACCATTGAAAATAGAATCAAGAAGAAAGAGAGAGATAGAGCTACGTATTATTTTGTTACATGGTTTTATGAGGTGGGCATTCATTTCAATACCGCTCGTTTGAGCAACTTCTATGTTTCGATAGAGGCGATTGACCAATTTGGCCCTGAGATGAAACCCCCAACCCCATATGAGCTTTCAAAGCCTTTTTTAAAAAAGGCACTGAGTGCCACAAAGGAAGTTGTAGAACTTAAGAAGGATGCATGGGCTCAATATGGGGTTACTATTATGACTGATGTTTAGAGTGATAGGAAGAGAAAAAGTCAGATGAATTTGCAGAGACTGTTTTTTTAAGGTCTATTGATGCCTCTGATCATATCCATGATGCCCATTACATATTTCAAGTGATATAGAAGGGAATCAAGGAGGTTGGGAGCATCTTGTTGTACAGTTTGTCACAGATAATGCTGCTCCTAATATTGCTGCATCTAATTTGTTGCGCATAGCTTATCCTATAATCTTTTGGAAACCATGTGCAGCACATTGTATAGACCTCACACTTGAGGCTATTGGCGGCTTAACCGAGACATCAAGTGCAATGAAGAAGGCCAAGTTAGTTATAAATTTCATTTATAGCCACCATTTCACCCTCAGCATGATGCGTACTTTTACAAAGAAGAAAGAGATTGTGAGGCCTGGATCACGAGATTTGCAATCAGGTACTTATGCCTATATAGCATACATTTGAGGAGAGTGCAATTGAGGCAAATGTTTACGTCAGATGAGTGGAGAGCACGCAAGTGGTTTAAGGATCAAATTGAGAAGAAGGTGAGAGATATTATCCTTTCTAAGGCTTTTTTACGAGGGGTGCAAGGCGCTCTTAAGTTATTTTTTCCTCTTATCAAAGTCTTTCGCATGGTTGATAGTGACAAGCCTTTTATGGGCTACATATATGATACTATAGAAAAATACAAAAGAGAGATAGCCCAAAATTTCAATGATGAAAAAACCCGCTACAAGCCTGTTTGGGAGATTAATGATGAGAAGTGGGAAAGGCAGCTACATCGGCCATTCCATGCAGCTTGTTATTATTTGAACCCAGCTTTTTTTATATTGACAAGGATATATAAACAAATGACACAATTATGAACGAATTTAATGAGTGTGTAGAGGTGTTAATCCCTGATCCTGATATGCAGGATATTATATGCACTGATGACCTGATAAATTACAAGTACTCATTAAAGTCTTTTGGGAGTCCAATGGCGATGAGGCAAAGGACCAAAATTAATCCAGGTATTAACAATATTTTCAAGTTCATCTTCATCAAGTTCAAGTAATCAAGTAATTCTATTATTTATTTATGATTTTTTTCTATATCTTTGCAGCCCATTGGTGGAGCCAACATGAGTGTAGTTCTCCAAATTTATAAAAGTTGGCCATTCAGATCTTAAACCTAACCACTTCTTCATCCGGTTGTGAGCGCAATTGGAGTACTTTTGAAGAGGTAAGGCCGTAAGGATAATTTATATAATTTTATAAACAATACATGAACCATAGATATTAGATTTTAATTAGTTTCATTTTATTTTATTAGATTCATACAAAGAAAAAGAACAAGCTTGAATCAAAGAGGCTCAATGACCTAGTCTATGGCAAGTACAATCGATTCTTGAATGACAAGTTTGCTAAAAGAGATAAAAGAGACCCCATCAGATCAAAAAAATATAGACCATGCTATGGAGTGGTTAATTGATGATGATGAGGTCGAGAAGCATGAAGGATTGACATGAAACATGATCATGGATGCTTCAGAGACATCAGCTGACCCTCCTAGGACCACTAGATGTTCTGCACAGAGAACAAGGATGGAGGAAGAGGAGGAAGACGAGGCTGATTCAGAAGAGACGGAGGAGGATGGGGACGACCAATATGTCGAGGAGGGTGACGACTCCGATGAATATGATGCCAAAGCAGCTAACCCAAGATTTTCTGATGATGAATAAATGATGAATGTTGATTGTTGAATAATTATTAAACTTTGAAGTTTGAACTTTGATTGAAGTATTGTGTATTGAACTATTGAAGATTCTTGAGTCTTCAAGTATTACTTTCATAGTTTCATAATTCAAATTTGTTTTCTTCCTCATGGTGGTATACTACAATACCGGTGTGATACTATTTGATAACTTGATTTGATAATTTAGTTGGTTGGAAAACTTTAAGTTTTAATTGGATATGGAGTATGAACCGACTTATGGATTATGCTTATGCTTATAGAGTGTGTGCTAAATGCTAATATTTAGTATAATTTGAATTATGTACTGCAATACATATAACTGATACTGACAAAACTGCAGAATCCTTATTTGGATTCAACTGGGCTGCCCAAGTTCAGGGTGCCCGCCTAGGCGCTGGGCGGCCTGGACCCCCCAAGCCACCTAGGCCTAGCGCTTTTTGAAACACTAGCAGGCATTGAAAGAACTAATTTCGGTACTCAAAAAGGTTAGTAGCTGACTGATCTAATTTTTTCAATTATTAGGCATAATGGTTTACTCAAATAAGATTGTCTCATACTGCACTTAAAATGGGAGCAGGAACAACTGAAGCCAGTGGAGCAACACCCATGGAAAGTGAGTATAGACACTGTCTAACATCAAGAGTATCACAATCCACCAAAAAATCGATAAATAATACCACCCACTAATTGTAATCAGCCAGTGTTTACAAGTGCTACAATGTGATTGAACATGTAGTCTTGTCCTCCAGTAGCCAACGAAAAACCTTACCAAATTGCATGAATGCACTTGCACAATTTCATTATAAAAAAAATGACAACAAAATAACTAAAGAAATTTCAGATGGTAATCAAAATCAAAGGAAGAACAAGTATGAGAAAACACATACAGAAAACAAAAAAGATGGATTCATAGAACTATGCCAAAACAAAATAAAATTATTATTTCAAAAAAACAATAGGAATGCACCCTTAAAAGCAATGTATAAAGAATGTAATACAGCAGGGGATTGATTCCATTTTAATAATTAAAAAAAAAAACCTTCCCAGTAGGATCAGACCAGTATGCTAATTGGTTCAACAAATGGTACAGTCTTTAGCATTGCTCAAGAGATACTGAAGAAAGATATTGCATAGGCTATGATGAGGCTTACCCTTCTATCAGTTTGAGAGGCATAGCGCTCGCCAACTGTCCTCCAAACCTCATATTCAAAGCATTGCATGGACAAGTCCTTCCATGTTCGGATTTTCTCTATGGACAAGACATCATCTATCCTTTGCCTGCAAGATAAAAATAAAAAGCCCCAGATTGAAGCAATCTGTAGTATAAACTCCAAAACCCACGCCAGACCAAACCAGCCGATCCAATCGTACAACAATAATTCTAGGCGAGTACCTTATTTTTAATTTTTTCTGACATTCGAAGTCATTTTCAGGTGGTTTTCTCTATCCTCTTGAATATTGTTAAGGTTTCTTACTAAATACTATCATATTGGCAGTGTTATGCGGAAACCGACATAGGTGTCGGTGTTCATGAGTGTTGTGTCTACTACTCCAGGATAAAAAGTCAGTATGGATAGAGACATCCACACATCTATTTTCCATAAATAAAATATTGTATATTAATTACTTAATAATATTATTTTCCAATTTATGACAACAATTGCGTTAATGGAGAGGTGGTAGTGCTTATGGCATGGAGCTCACTCCAAGGTGGCAGGGGTTCAAATCTTGATGTGAGCATGTAATTACTAACTAAATAATACATCCATTTATAATTTTACCTTTGCTTTTACTACATACAAACAATGACAGCATAATGGTAGAAGTGACACATGCAAGGGAATTGGGTAGGGTTCCATTCGACCACAAGCACTTAGTTATTATGCTTTTATATAAAATTTTGTGCCATAAAGGAATAAAGTTGCAAGCCATGGTAAATGAACCACAGAATCAGTGAAGGATTTCTAAGCCAAAATGAATAAAGCTGGTGAAGGACACATAGCTCTCCTACAATGTAGATCTCTACCCATTTTACGCCATAAAAAACAAATACTTCTATTTAAAGTGTTGACACCATACTAATAGTTGATGATCATCCAACACATACAGTCATGTGTCAGGGCCGTTTCGCCAAGTTTCGACATGCACACCAGTTTCTATTCCAAGTGTCAGGGTAACAGTGCATATAGGTGAGCTGGGATTCAAAAAGCAGGTTTTCAGAGTGTGTGTGTGTGTGTGTGTGAGAGAGAGAGAGAGAGAAAGAGCAAGTTCGGCAATTTTGGCCTCTCTCTCAGACACCAAAAACCCAAGTCTACGTCTATATTTCCAACGATTTTCCAAGCGGATTGCAGCCGCCTATTCTGCCATTCAACCTCCACATAAGCTTCTTTGATTTATTTTCTGATTTTGGTGTTATATTTTATGAAAAGTGAGAATAAATTTAGGCTTTTCAAGGGTTTTACAAATAATGAACTTTTTCTATGATCATTGCAATGGGTCATTTATCGCATTCAATATTATGGTTTTTTCGCTTTAATGTTGTAGGCATTTACCCAATTGGTTCAATTGGTGGATTTTGTACATTATTTTGATTCTTTTGGCTTTCTATTCATTTTTGCAATCAAATTGGGTGAGGCATTTTGTAAGTTGCTAAACCTCATTCTGCCATGGACCGTTGCTAAGCATCCATTCAGGTTGTAAACTCATTATTCAAACTCCCTATTTTAGATTGTTTCCCTTCCAAAGCAGGTGAAGTTGATGCCTGATCATGGTAGGCAATAGGGCTACACCTTATGAAAAAACTAGGATCTACCTTGCAAATATATTTCTTGGTTCTTTTTAGAAAAGAAAAAATGTTTCATTACCTGATTTCTGAGATCTTTGTGAAATATCCCCATTCTTCCATTTTAGATAGTTCAACAAAGTCATATTTCAATTAATACTTTCTCTCTCTCTAACTGCACGTGGGCCGCCACAAGCCGATCATGCCAGTCCCAACCCGGGTAAAAGAGGAGGGTTGTGTTAGGCAAGGAAGCCGGCATAAAACTTTTCCAAATCTTGTCATGAACCCTGAACCTATGTTCTATGTTCATGCTAATGTGGGGTATGGTCCTTGATAGAGTAGAATAGCGAAACGGGATTCATGTAGCCGAACCCAAATAATTGGGATAATAATTTATACTCTCTCATCGTTCCTAACAATTTTTAATTTTCATATATTTTTAGATTTCTAAATTTTTTTTTCTTTTTCTCTATTTTTCAATTATTTCTACAGTTCATTCCTTTTTTTTTTTTTACCAGTCTAACTGGTGAACTGGTCCAGTTCCACCGGTGTAGCCAAACTAATGTCTCCACCAGTTAAATTTCTAGTCCGGTCTTAATAATGTTGATTCTAAGAAATAAGCATGTCATGTAACAATCAATTGAACATAAATAAATCCAAACCATTAGAACTTACTTGCCAATGTAGTTCAGAATAAGAAAAGCTTTTCTAAATTCAAGCTCTCCCAAAGCCTTCCTGAATTGAAACTCGTTGCTCCCATAAGTATTACATCGAAAATCATTCATCAAGCTAGATGGCTCCAAATTTGGAGCACATTCACAGACATCATCTATACAAAAAAGTAGAACTTAACCTCGTCAAAATAGGAGTATCCAAGAAAACCAAAACCAAGGGTTTGAATAGTGAAAAACTTTCATTCACTTGCACCCGCATGGTGAATTCAAAATCTAAAACATATAGTGAGACTCAATACACCTGTGACTTATTCAAAACCACGATGTCATGCAATTGAAATATTAAAGTGAAAGAAAATGAAAGTAAAATTATGATATGTACATATGCATATTCAACACAAGCAACCACCCTCCAAGGCTTAGCTTCAAATATCAAGGATGATAAAATTTATGTACTCCCCTTTCCATACAGAAATGGCCAATACAGTACAAGGCCACCTACAAAACTTAACATGACGAGCCAGAAGTAATAACGCTACGTTAAAAACGCAACCCAGATGCTCAAAAATTAAAAAGCAATAGAATTGTTCAAAAATTCAGCCGCCCGGCCACCTAAGCAGCTGGGCCAAAAGGCCTAGGGGGGGTTGAGAGTATAGAAACCAAAATACAACTTACACTTGACAATGTATGACAATGCAACTCAAAATTCTTACGAGTTACAATACAAATGGCAATACAAGCCTCAATCCACATCAATGAAATTACATTCATCAAACACTTCTTATAGACTCAATATTAAGAGGATACAACTCAATTGATCCCTTGTCCAAGACAACTCAAGACTACACAAAGGAGATCCACATACAACACTTATATGAGGTGATGAATTTAAGCACCATGCAAATTTACATAGCAAAATTATACATCACATGACATCATAAAACTCATGAAATCATGATCTTCAAATCACAAAAACGGAATTGCTCACATAATCAATGCAAATGATCATGGGAAGCCAATCGAAGCTCTCGAGCGCCCAATTCATGGCCTTAGGTCTTAGCTATATGTCATAGAGTGACATGTGATGGCACATCTCAATTCGGGCCAAATTCAAACTGTCAAAGGTGGGAAGCAATGAACGAAAATTCGGCCACTAAGCCGCCTAGGCAGCATTTTTTGAAAAATGCCTAGTTGTGGACTAGGTGGCCTGTATAATGCCTAGTTGTGGAATAGGCGCCACCTTGACCTGAACAAAAAATTAGTATTACTCGTAATTATTAATTTATTGGTAAACTAAAAAATAGTACTAGTTCAGTTTTAACTAATATACGGAAGGATTAGACTTTTATGCCACTAGTTGTTTGTATGTAACAGTAATTATTAATTTATTGGTAAACCAAAATATAATATTTATTTTTAATTATTAATTTATCTAAAATACTTTTTGCATATGATAGTAATTGCTAACTAATTTGGTAGACCTAAAAAAATAGTATTAATTTGTAATTATTAATTTATTGAAAATTCTTTTTGTATGTAACAATAATTATTAATTTATCGGTAAATCAAAAAATAGTATTAATTCAGTGTTAATCAATACACCACCTCTCGAAAATGCTTTTTGCATGTAATAGTAATTATTATTTTATTGATAAACTATAAAACAATATTAATTCATAATTATTAATTTATCGAAAATAATTTTTGCAGGTGATAGTAATTATTAATTTATTGGTAAACCAAAAAATAGTATTAATTTGTAATTATTAATTTATTGGCAAACCAAATAGTATTAATTTGTAATTATTAATTTATTGGTAAACCAAAAAATAGAATTAATTTAGTTTTAATTAATATATGGAAAGATTAGAGTTTTTATGCCACTTGTCGTTTTACATGTAACAGTAATTATTAATTTATTGGTAAATCAAAAAATTAATAAGTATATGAAATAAAATAAGGAGAGTTGAGAGTTGTTGGGGATCCAACGTTTAAAAAAAAGACAACACATGCCGCTTTTGGGTCTGGGCGGCCACCTTAGCGCGTAAGCGGCCCAGAGCCCAAACCACCTTGCCGGCCTACTATGCTGTTTTGAACATTTGTGGGAAGCAAAGCATCTATTGATATACACTTGAAAAATATGGAAGGATTTCAAAGATCAATTTGATCAAACAAGTAGTGGGCAAATCGGAGAGAAGGACATACTAGATCATAAAACCAGTTTCAAATTTCAAAAGTATGGCAAGAGGAAATTTCACCATAGTCTCTCCTGTTAAAATCACTTTTTAGATCCATAAATATGAAATATAATTGACTGATCTTGATGTCAAAATCTCAAAGAAATGTCAGCCAAATAATCTCCTAATTTCACAAAGAAAATCTCATGGAAACTAGAACAATCAACCAAGGATGAAACCATCAATAACATGGATGTGAAAACACCATTTTCCATTTAGATCCATCAATTAGGAGTTTTAATTGACTGATCTTAACGTCAAAATCTCAGAAAAAATTCAGTCAATTAAATACCATAAATCACAAAGGAAATATCATAGAAATCTCATTGAAACCATCAATAGCATGGAAGGAGCCATCAACTATATCGATCAATCTTAGATCAAGGAACTATGAATCAAGAACTTTAGAGATCAAGAAACAGTGTGGTAATTTGGATTTCACAGCAAGAAAGCACTTCAAAAACAATGGAAGAAGGATTAGATCTTACTCGATGGATCTCTTGGTTCTTAGATCATCCATGGCTTTGATGGAGCTTGAATTAATCATCAATGGAACTTTCTCACTAGAATTTGATCACTCCACTCATGTTTTAATCTCATGGAGGAAGAGAGAGAAAAAGAGATTAAAATGGTTTGGGAGTGCCACATTAGGAGAAATAGAGGGAAAGGACGTGCCACTTAGAGAGAGAAAGTGTGAGCTTCAAGCATATAGAAAATGAATGAGTGAGGGGATATTTATAGGCTTCTAGCCACCAAGTGTATATATACTCCTAGATATATGAATCTAGGCATTTCATGTTATCATCCTATGGCTACAAAGTGAGGCTTAATCCTAGCCTACCATCCACCATCATGCGATCATGATGTATGGTATGAATTTAAACACCTTTACCCTCCTTTTTAAAAATCATAATTCATACAAAATTCCCTTTATATGAAAATACGCTTGCTCTTTCCAAATAATTAAACTTAAAACCAAGATGGAGGGCATTACCCTTGAGGTAATTATACAAAATTCTAGCAAAAATCAATTTTGAAACTTTCCATCTATTTTGAAAGAGCATATGTGGCCAAACACAAAATATCACATGCGCAAGTTAATTAACTGCACAATTACCACAGGCTCTTAGGGTTTAAATTGAAACATCAAACCCTATGCCCCTTCTAAAAGGGCTCACACATGTGCACATACCACCTACTTTTCACATTTAACATGTGCTTAAATTAATTTTCCAATTTTCCAAAATAATATAAAACCCAATATTTAAAGGATTTAAATGCCCCCCACTTAAAACAACAACTCACCAAAGGACGATGGATTCCCCATGGGGTTTGATGTCACCCCCATGTCATCCCCCATGTCATCCCCACATGGAGCTGACATGGGAACCTCCCATGCCTACATGGACACCCATTGGCCATTTGGGTGTCCCATACAAGTCCCGAGGAGCCTATCCTAAATCATCATTTTAAGAAAACAATTCCATAAAACACATTTTCTTGCTCAAAAAATCTGAAAAAATCTCCAAACATTTCCAAAAATCCTTTTAATCATTTTCTATCAAAAGAAATCACGTTAACACTGTTTACAAACATTTTCAAGGGGAATTAGTATCCTATGGAACTGAATTAAGAATCAAAGCACTCCACTTGACTAGAGTCGAAATCTAAAGCCACTTTCTCGAAATGACACAACAAACTTATGAACCACAGTGTATAATCAGGGGCTCATAATATATCTTATCAAAGTCGAACCAATGAGTTGACCATGAATCCCCAAGTACTAGTGGATTTTAGGTGCATTCCCTAGAGGACATGCACATACAAGGTGAGGGGTTCCCCTCTTACCACATGTGCATACCTCTTAGCAGTGGATCCCTGGAACAGTGGCTTCCCATGCATTGCGACTGTTTATGCATATGCTATGATAAGGTTCTATAAGTCAAGGACTTATGCCGATTGTTGGCCCTAACCTTCCTTCCCATACAGGGCTAATTTGGTCATCGAGCTTATATCATCAATCACATAAAACACATCGCCCTGGCCCATCACACGATCATGAGGCCCAATAACAATAAACGACCTTGACTAGAGGTAACCCTCAACCCTTTCGATGCCTTCCATGCATACAAATCCTCCTCATGACTCTCTCATGTAGGACAGGAATACAGAACTCAGATGCAAAACTGAGCAAACCGATTCTTTCAAGGGAATGGTGAGCAAACCGATTCTTTCAAGGGAATGGATTGCGCTTCCGTGCAAACTCGCTCAAACATTCCATGACTCTTGGTCCTAGTGCGCTAAGATCCTAGAGTCACGTTGCTCTTGTACTCCCACTGAAGTCAAGAGTCATTTACCATGGTGGAATTTTAATGCCTTGAAGGACATAATTCCAAGAGGGCCTAGGTGGGCACCATAGACGTCATTACTCCAAAGAGCCCGCCTACGCGGCCAAGGCGCCGCCTAGCAACTTGGCTGAGGGCAGTAAAATGCCCTCAGTCTGGGGTATTTTTGGGATTTGTTTTGATATTTTTCCCCTAATAAGAGGGAAAGGTTTGGGGGGACATTTTAATCCCCCAAGACACATCTTGCATCCTAGAGAGAGAATGACGGCAATGCATCGAACGATGCCCCACTACGGTTGATCATGTTTGAGATAGAGGATGATGCTCCACTATGTGATTGATCGTGTTTGAGAGCAAGAGTAAGATGTGCCACTGTGTGTGTGTATGTGTTTGAGAGAGAGTGACGTGAGGCCCCATTTATCGATAATGAACAGACATACCATGAGAGAATCCATCTTTTTTCTTTAAAATCAAAGAAAGAACCCATTTATCTGCCTAGACTCGATCCCTTAAAAACACACTCACAAACACATAAGAGATAGACAGAGGACGATTTGTGCTAATCCTACATAGTTCATATGAGAGAAAGAGGGGAGTTTTGTTTTTTTTTTTTCTTTTGGGAAGGGGGGGTATCCTTGTTGAAATTCACATTGTGGGCAGAAAACAAATGAAATTTTTCTAACATAAAACTTTAGCTAAATTTTCATACTTCAAAAATTTATGAGAATTTTGGCCTAGCATAATTTTGCGTTATTGTGGGCAATCTTTGAATGTGAATTAGCTGAAAAGCCCTTTTTGAGTTAGGCTTTTGAAAGAGAAAAAGACAGCAGGGGGGGATGCGTCCTTGTTCCTAAGCGCCCATCTAGGCCGCCAGACCCCCAATCTGCCTAGGCAGGCGGCTCCGCCTTCATGGACATTGAGCAATAGCAACTTTCTATATCTAAACAAACAAGGAAAAAAGAATCAAATGACACAAAAAACTATCAAAAACCTAAATAAAGTAAAAACACGATGACACTTTTACCAAACTCAGCAATTTAAAGTCATCATAAATTCATGATTGAAGTACACAGCACTAAATCCACAATAATCTTTATCAAAAAATAAATGAAAGAAACAAATAAAAATTTTAACATGCATATTGCGCATCCTACAGTACGAACTGATTCCACATCAACATTAAGATATTTACAATCCAAGTCACCTCTAACTGACAAAACCACCCCAACAGAATACCACATAAAGAAATTTTCACCTCTGCCAAGACATTCTAACTGCACTAAAAGTCCAAGAAACCATTCCATAACAAGAGAAAATTTAAAATCACAAAAAATCAAACAGAAGCAAACCTAAGCTATCCAACAAAAAGTTTAGAACTATATCTACAAAAATTTACCAGCCAAAATAACATAGCAGACTGAAATCAAACACAAGCCTTTTAACCCAATACCAAACTATCACACATCAAAATGACGCAAGAAACCACATCAAAAGAAACATTTTTTATGCAAATAGGGGTCTTGATTCTTCTCAAATCACATTCAGCCCCATAAAGCAAAGCTAGTCCCACAGTTGTCCTGTAAAACTTGCCCTTTAACTTCATTGGTATGCAGTGATCACATAAAATTCCAGTTGTACATCTCCACTTTGCCCATCCAGCTCTAATTATGTGTGCGACGTCTTCCTTAATCTCTCTATTTTACTGGATTATCGATCCAAGATATCAAAAGTGCGGTCTTTTTTGTATTTCCTGACTGTCAAAGAAGACCTTATTTGTTATAACCTAGACCCCAACAATCTATAATAAGAAAACAACTTAAAAAAGCTTTAAAATCCCCAAACTATATTGCTTAACCCCATAAGTAAAATCCAAAGAAAAACATATATTTGCCCCTACCTTATGTGCATCATTATCCTCTAGTTGGCGAACACTCGTCCTTGAGTTTTGAAGACAACTGAGATGCGTTCTACGTCAATTCCACTTACTTCTTCAATCTTCTTCTCTATTGGCTCTAAAAGTGTAAATGTTTGCAAAAAAATACCTCAAGAAATATATCAAGATATGAACCTTCGTCTCTAACGGCTCTAAAAGTACGAATGGTAGTGAAAACACCTCAAGAAACAAATCAACACATGTATATAGAGGAATTAGCGCAAAACTTATAAAATTCAACCACCTTTCATTACTTAAGGGTTTACTATTGACCTTTTCCACCTTAAAATCCAACCACTCGCCTGAAGTTGGATTTTTTGCAAAGCCCAAATTTAAAATTTCCTCTGCTTTGAGAGCCAATGTGTAGGCTTTGAAAATTTAAGACATCCTCGAAGGCCAACTCATTCTAGATGTTCGACTTAACTCATTTAAGTAAGAACTTATCTTTTGATCCTTAAGCCCTTGTAACCCTGCCCAAAACAAAGTATAAAGCTCACAATATATACTAAATCACCAATTTCTCTTCTTGCTTGAGATTTTGACACCTTTGATGCAAGTTTCAAGCACAATTCACGGGTAAAAACTTTTAGCCCAATTTGGTCTTCATCTTCTTCCATGAATTAATTTTCTCCTTGCCTTTTAGAAGGTGATCAGATTGCAAATCATCCCACCACCCCAGAACAAGACCTAAAAACTTTGTTGCTACTAATTTCAAACTTTTTTACTTGGCAACATCTTTATATTTAAATATATTTTCCAATTTTACTCAGCCAATCAAGAAAGTCGTTCAGATGGAGTAGAACACGAAACTCGAGAATATCAATTTTGATTCCATGTACCCTCTCCTTTTCAAACAAACCAGGGACCTAATTCTTGGAATATTAATTAATCAAAGGCGCCCAAGGCTGGTTAGGAACAAGCTGAATGTCCCCTCCATCACAAATGTTGCATTGACTTCTAACATTGGCCGTTGGATTCCTTCCATGTTGAGGCTCACCAACTTCCTGTGTGGGTTTGTCCACTCTCTTCCAATAGTGTTGAGAGTTAACCAAAATGGCAGGTTTGAATCAAAAACCATTGAACTTGTGACCTTTCTTGTCTAGTCTACTCCCCTAGGCCAGATGCTCCAACAAACCCAACCTAGACTGGCAAATCAATTGATCCAATGTCTGGACTGCCTAGATCATCGGTCTAGCTCCAAACAAGCCAATCCCAATGGAGACTAAAATTGACCTAAAAGGTTTTACGAAAAATGGTAATCTCTAGGGAAAATTTTTCATTCTCTGTCCTTATGAAAAAGTTCAAGGAAAGAATCTTAGACTTTTTTGGGGCCAAAAGGTGATTTTTAGATAGAGAGACTGCCGTTACTCAAGAAAAACTCTTATGATTTTAAGGCAGAACTCGACCATCAATCCCCTCTATTTCAAGCCCCAATGAGTTTATTACACCCCTTATTTATCGTTTGTTTTATATTTCAAAAAATAAGAAAATTTGAATTCTCAAGTTTTTTGCAAGAAATTTATTATTCTTACTCCTTTTTCTTCTTTTTGGTCAACACAAGCAGTTGGTTTTTCTTGTATTCAAATTAATGGTTGTCTTCATTTTAATAAATTCAAGGTTCTTCGTTTTGCTCATTTGGCAGCTTATACACAGTCTTTTGTATATAAATCTCAGGGTCTCCATATTATCTAGTCTTCCATTTTTTTTTTACTACTATTTGGCTTCTATGGGAAGAGCGCAACAGGGGGGTCTTTGAGTGAAGGTCCACCAGGAGAGAGCACCTTGTGAAACGGATTACCTTACATGTTCATGTACTAGCAAACATTAAAAAGTGATGTTTTCATTTATCAAAAAAAGCCATTATAAGTAATCTTTAGATAAACTAGTGTCGGAAGAAGCCAGAATCTCGTATTCCGATGGCGTGGTCATTTCCTAAGGTTCAAAATTACAAGATCAATATTGATGGTGCTTCCTTGAGAAACCCAGGTCTAGTTGGTGGAGGTGGAGTCTTCAAAAACAGTAAGGGTGGTTTTGTTGCGGCTTTTGCAAAGTATTTTGGATTTGCTTCAAATAACCATGAAGAATTCTTGGCTCTTGAAGAAGGTGTTCAATTGATTCATCAGAGGAATTTCTTTCCAATTCAGATTGAAAGTGATTCAGCCTACTTGTAAATGCCATTTAGAATCAATGTTGTGCTCCATGGCGGGTTTAGACAATTGTAGATAACTGTCGTTCCAGATTTTCTATGCAACAATGGTCCATTGCATTTATCTTTCGAGAGGCAAATATGGTTGCTGATGCGCTCACTAAGAGAGCATCTGTTGGCCCTGGTGCCACCGTGTGGCACCGTAGACCACCAGATTTTCTTTCACCTCTTTTACTACATGATCTGGTGCAAATGCCCCATTACAGGGTTGTACATTAGTTGTTCTTCTTTTTACATCTTTTAATGAAAAATCGGGTAGGGGGCCTTCTCCCCCATTGACTTACCCAAAAAAAATATCAAGTGGGTGCAATTTTATTTTTGCTTTAAAAAATCCCTAGAATTGTTGTTCTTAGATATTTTTTCATAATTTCTATTTTCCAAGTTTTCCTTATTTATCCATATTTCTTACACTGTCTAGTTTTTTGACTGGAGAACCAATCTAACAAGACCGATGGCCTCTCTAGTTTGGCTACCAGTCTAGTCTCAACAACACTGCTCTCTTAGCTAGGGCTTGAATTAATAAAATCAACTAGATCACTTCTTCACAGTTGCTGCTTTTGGAAGGGCACTGTAATTACTAGGATACCACTTCATACAAATTGGGCATTGCTTCTTCTCAAATCAACACCACAATTCACTAAAACTCAAGAAAATAACAAGACTTAAGGGTAGCAAAAAGTATATCAAGAGGATAACTATCAAATAATACGTAGAAAAAGGATCTCCTTCAAGAAAAAGTTCCAAAGAAAAAGTAGCAGACAAACACCAAAACTTCAAAAACAACTATTTAAGCAATCCATAATATGTATTTCAGCACACCCAAAATCCAGAAAATCTCTTCTGAATCCTTGCCACAAAATCAATTTCAATCCCAAACACTCATTGTTAACAAATTTTAAAAAGCAAGATGAACATCAAATATCCTATTAAAGTGGATCAATAAAATTCACATACACTTCCTCCAAGTTGAGAAGATAGAACAACCATCATGTAAAGACTGTAACATTATTCCGAGAGAGAGTTAGACTATGCAACATAAGCTCGTGGTTATGGATGTCTACATAAAAAGATGGAAAAGAATGGGCAAAATTGATAGGTTCCCAAGAACAAGGTAGTAGAATTTAAAATATGAGAAAATAAACTTATGAAGGGAAAAATTAATTAAAGCAGAAAAATGAAAATTTGAACATGAAGTATGGTTGACTGCATTAAGAAAGGGGCAAAAGAAGTTTTAGAAGAAACTAGAGGGAAAAGAAATTCCGATAAAGAAACTTGGTGGTGGTGTGACGAGATTCAGAGAGCCACTAGCGAAAAACGATCATGTTATAGAACTTGGCATGTAATACAAATGATCAAAACTTTGAAGCACTGTTTCAAAAAGCGGTTGCCCAGCACCTGAGTGGATACCTCTAGGCACCCACCTGAACCCACCTAGGCGCCCGCCCAGGAGCGAAAATACAGCTACTTGAGGGTATTTTTGGATTATTTTTTAATACTAAAGTGGCAAAATGAATCTAAAACCCATTAGAGGCTATTTTAGAGAGAGAAAATCAAGAAAAAAAAATTTCTACTGGGCTGCCCAAGTTCTAGGCGCTGGCGTAGGCTCTAGGCAGCCTGGACCCCCCCGACCGCCTAACGCTTTTTGAAACACTGCTTAGAAGAATATTCAATGCTAAAAAAAATGTTTAACAATCGTAGTTAAGGCTAAACTTAAGCCATATGATATTCTATATTATTGGAAATATGGCCTGTCAAGGCCAAAATTCCAGTAATCTCTCATTCAGTGGGAGCGATTAAGAAATTGAAATCTTGGCGTCTCGCGAAAAGGAGCCCAAATTTTTTACACCGAGTACGCATGAGGCATCAAGAGTTCACGTGTTGAGAAAGTAATATCTCAAGGAGGTGTAAAGGTCACCTCCTATTCAAGATTTTATAGGTTAGCCTCATATTTAGCGGCAATCAGCCAGAACTTCAAGAATCCAAACGAGAAAAATAGAACCCGAGCACTTATTGAGTATTTGCCCTATATGGAATGGTCAAGACTTATGGGACATAAGCCCGTATCCTGACACGAGGCCATTATATGGCATGTGTATTTTCATTTCGTACGGGAAGCCACTCTTCCAAATGCATTATCCGAGTTTGGAATAGCCAGTGCATATGTGCTTTGAGAGGACCCCTGTAATTGAGTTAGATCATGTCTCACAGGGATACACCTGTAATCCATTGAGAGCCAAATGATTGGAAGTTCTGGCTCGACGACTTTGATAGATATAACAAATTATGTGTCCCTGCTTTAAATTGTGGAACATAGGTCTAATGGGTTGATCTGAGACTCGACAGAACATCATTCGAGACTAGCCCAATGGAGTACTCTGATACCTATAGTTATTAGATTGAGATCTCACTATACCTTTTATCCGATTTTATAATGATGAGAAAACCCTAATAATTGCTCAAAAATACTTTCAATATTTATTTTGAATTATAGAGATTTTTTTAGAATTTTACTTGCTAAATAAAAAAATGATTTTTCAAATTGTTTGACTCAAATTCAACTTTAGTCCTGACCTGATAGTGCTATGTGGCGTCCGAGTGACCATAGGGCTGCCATGTGGCACCCCACGACTCACTCTAAGATCACCGCCCAGCTGGGTGCTAATCCCTAGGTGGGGGACTAGATTGGTATTTGGTTGCTTGTTTTATAAAGGGTTGTGTTATGATGTCTAGTTATATATTGTTATATTTTGTTATATAACGTTATAACTTAAGGCCCCCTTTTTATCACATCTAATTAACTCACATATGCGTCATGCATGGCATGTGTGAAGTTTAATTAATTTATTTATTAGTTATTAAAAAGAAAATGCATTTTCAAATTTGAGTTGAAAATATCTTCACACACATGTGTGAAGGGGACATTATCTTAAAATTGATTGGTTTGAAATTTTAGATCTATAAAGTGATTGGCTTTGATAAAGTAGAATATTTTCATATGTGTGAGCTTTGCCAATTACTTCTTTGCCCTTTAGCCTTTGAGGTTATCTACTCTAATACATTATTAAAAAAAACTAAGGGTATTTTTGTAAGGCCATATTGGATACAATTGGAACAAAAACATAACCAAGGAAAAAATGGTAAAGTGGCATAACTTGGAGTTAGGGTGACTGATAATGGTGTGAAATCCCATCCCTTCATCTTAATAGTTGGATGGGGATGGATGGCTAGGTACATTAACCTCTTATGTGCCTTTGGATTAGTACAACAAAGGCGTTGATTGAGTCCAAGGTTACACCCATATTATAAAAGCACATAATGAGATCTCAAACCCTTTCTATCTCAACTCTTGAACCATTTTGAAAAATTGTTGCCCCTCTTTCATCTAAGGTTTTGTAAGAAAA
The DNA here is from genome assembly GCF_000471905.2 of Amborella trichopoda. Next base: position 1,402,054 of record NW_006499905.1, on the reverse strand, counting down.
AATTGAAGAACAAGAGCTTTGTAAAGTTCCATTAATGGTGGTCCTTCTTTCTTATGCTTCAGTCCATAGTGTGCATTTATCAAGGTAAACTCCATTGAATTTTTTTTTCTCATAAGATCATATTCTTAGCATCTATAATTGTTGGAATTTTGAATTTACAAAAGTTTCAGTGATCTTAGAATCCCCATTTGATCATCTTTTTCATCATGCTTATTCATACTGTAGTCCTTCATGAGTTATAGCTTGTATGCATGAGAATCCATGATCATGCATAGTATCCATTGATTACTTTGCTTCAAATATATCAAATAATTTAGTCTCGGTGTCACTCAATTTTCAGAACCTTTTCATCATGTTTTTACCTATGAGGGTTCATAATCTTTTCATATAAGACTGTTTTGGTGGTCCGAGGGACCACCGTGCGTAGTTTGGCCATAACTATCTTGTTCTTTATCCGATTGGATTCAAACGTTTTGCATTTCTGTTTTGGATGATAATGCCAGTGTGTTGAGATTTTAAGAAGTGATTTTAAGGTATGTAATTGCTTTCCATTTGGATTAGATACTCTTGGGAGATTAAACCACTTTTGTACAATCTGAAAGGACAAAATTAAGTCCTTATAGGGCCCGATTGCGTGGCCCCGGCACAAGGGGTTCGACACATGGCTTCTCTATTTTAATTTGTCTAATTCCCTGTTTAGCTGATTTTACTTCTTAGATTTTTGTTTAGATTAGTTGCATATTGTATTTAAGCTTTGGGACATATTTTATATAATTTGTGTTATGAAAGTGTAATTCACAAGCTAGTCTTGTTTTATATGTAATTGCCCCATAAGGGGTTGGTATTTGAGTTTATTTGCAGCGGTTTTACAAGGCTAGAAATAGTTGTAATTGTTATTTAAAGGATTGTAACTTATTCACTTAGCTTGATTTTAAGCTAATGGCTTGTTCAAGGTGTCTATTTTGCCTATTTTTCAGCTTGAAAATTTGCTCTAGTCTTTGTATCCCCTATCATATACAATAAAAGAGTAATGATCATATAGGACCCTCCCCCACCCATGTGTGTAGGACCCCAAAAGATCACCATTAAAATTGGCACAGATCTATAGAAAAGTTATCACATGGGTATGGGACTTGACTTTTCTAGAGATCCATCCCAACTTTAATGGTGATCTTTTAGGGATCCTACACACATGGGTGGGAGAGGGTCCTATAGGATCATTTCTCATAATAAAATAGGAACAAAAAAATTGTGAAAAAGATGTCTTCAAACTAGGAAAAATGAGAGAAAATAATTGTCGGGATCTAATCCGTATTAAATGCATTAAGAATGAGGATAAAAGGGTCTTGGTGAAGGATGAAGAGGTCAATGAAAGGTACAGAGTTTATTTTCAAAAATTATTAAATGACAAACACAATAGGAACACAACAATAGACAGAAATGAGGGCAAAGGTCATGAATACCTTTGTAGGATTTAGATATTAAAAGTGAAAGAAGCTTTGAATATGATGAAGATAGGAAAGGTTTTAAAACCAGATGGCATCCCTATAGAGAATTGGAAGTGCGTGAGGGAGACTGGCATTGACTGGCTAACCAAGTTATTCAACAATGTGTTGAGAACAAATAAAATGCCAGATGAATGGAGGAAAAGTATTATGGTATCTACTTACAAGAACAAATGAGACATATAGAATTGTGTGAACTATCGAGGATCAAACTTATGATCGATACTATAAAAATGTGAGAAACAGTGATTAACCAAAGACTAGACATGAAACAAGTGTATCAGAAAATCAATTCGGTTTTGTGCCAAGGAGATCAATAATTAAGGCTATTTTCCTACTTAAGCAACTAATTAAGAAATTTAGGGCGAAGGAAAAATACCTCCACATGATCTTTATTGATCTAAAAAACGCTTATGATAGAGTACCTAAATATTTAATTTAGCAGGTGTTGGAAAAGAAAAGAAGCCATTAGATATGACAACGTTTTGGTGAGAGATATGTACGAGGGAGCATTATCTAGTGTGCGAACAACTAGTGGAGAGACAAGTGACTTTTTAGTGACAATAGGTCTATATTGGGGGTCATCGTTAAGCCCATACCTCTTTGCCTCAGTTATAGACAACTTAACTAGACACATACAAAATGAGGTATTGTGGTATATTGTTCGTGGCCAACATAGTTTTGATCAATGAGACCGGAAGCGGCATTAGCACAAACTTAGAAGTTTGGAGGATGCTCTAGAATTCAGTTTTCTAAAAAACGGTCGGCCCAGTGACTAGGCACTCAAGAGACCTAAGCCACCCACCTAGCTGAGGGTCGTGGGCCTTTTTTTAACTTTTAAAAATGCCAAAAAGGGCAAAAGGGATAATTTTGAACCCCAAACAAGGTTAAATAGATTATGGAGTTTACCCCCCAAAGTTAACACAAAACTTCCATAAGCCTTAAATCTCTTAGTAATACCTATTTCTCACAATCAATAATATTTTTGGTGGTTTGAAGAAGCATCCTAAACTTTTCTTTTCTCATTGAAATTATTTTTAGGGGGCTATTTGAGGTTGGAGAGTTTGAGTCCATGTTATTATGGAACATGGAGTTGGAAACTATTACTAATACATAAACAATTAGACTTTTAACTTTTTCTAAATTTTTTGTGATTTAAATTTTGAACAAGTTTATTCTTAACATTCAATATATTTGTATTGAAAAAGGTATGTTACAATGCATATGAATGCAATAAATTACAAATTTGACACAAATTTGACACAAATTTGACACAAGTATATACATCTAAAGAATTGTTACCACAGGGTGCCTGAGGTTTGACACAAATTTGACACAAATTTGACACAAGTATATACATCTAAAGAATTGTTACGACAGGGTGCCTGAGGTTTTGGGTGCCCGCCTAAGCATTAGGCGCCAGGTCGGCTGCTTAGCTTTTTTTGAAACCTTGCTAGAATCAAAATGTTTTAAAATTAGTTGAACTAAGACAGAGTATATGAAATGAAAGTTTAGTAACAATAAGAGTAGTGACGAGGAAGTAGTTAAAACTGATGGCCAAAAAATACCAAAAAGAGTGCACTTTCGATACCACGGGTCGATAATATAGGTAACTGAGATTGAGGAATATGTTGCATATAAAGTTTGAGCTACGTGGGCGAAATGAAGATGAGAAATTGGAGTTTTATGTGATCACCACATTCCAATGAAGCTGAAGAGAAAGTTCTATAGGACAGTTATGAGATCAACTTTACTTTATGAGGCAGAATGTTGAACGGTCAAGAAACAACATACCCATAGACTGAGTATAGCTGAGATGAGGATGCTGAGATAGATAGGTGGCAAGTCAATAAGGGATAGAATTCGAAATGAATACATTTGGGAGAACTTAGGTGTGACTCCAATAGGCAATACGATGAGACAAAATAGACTTAAGTGGGCTACCCATGTGCAGCGCAGACCTAATACAACACCTGTTAAGAGATACGAGTTAGTTCAAGTAAAAAGCTCAAAAAAATAAAAAGATAAGCCCAAATAAACATGGTAGGAAGCAATGAAAAAATTTATCGGGATGCCTGGCCCTTTATAAAGTAGAAAGGCATACCAAAATTCGTGTAGACAACCCCAAATAGTTGAAAAAGGCTTTGATGATAATGATGTTGACCACCATTGTTAACTTAAAATAAAAGACTAACCAACCTCTTAGAGTACCAGAATTAACAACTAAAAGAAAGACCAACCAAAACCTAATTTCCAACTTCTTAAACCCTAGTAACTTAGGGTAGAAAAACCACTAAAAACAAGCTCTAAACATCCCTAAAATATATCCCTTAATCGCACAAGTAAGATACTAAGAAAAACCCAAACTTGTCTATGTTGTGCATCATTTTCCACTATAAATAACTGATGGAAATCACATACCTGTGCTGCTAAGAACATCAGGAGGTCGATTCATATTCTTAACCATATAAATGATAAAGGCTGAAAAATCACGAATCTTCTGAGTACTAATCCAATTCAAAAGATTCATGGCGCTGCTTTCCCCTATGGAGGCCAGCATCTCCCGAGCTCTCATGGAAGCAGGTTGCACTGACTGATACCTGCATATTTGTCCAAGCTTTGCCTCAACAGCATGAGGGAGAAGAACTGGAGGATACCCGTAGTCCATGATCGCAACACGTGAAAGGCTTATCTGCAAATTTTAGGGTTTCAAGGCAAAGATAAATAGTGCATGGGTAAAACGTTCAAAGCAATTCTTTTTGTTTTTTACTTCAAAGCAAATAATCAGAGGAGATTTACCAAGTAATTATCTCTGACCCTGAAACCAAGCTCAATTCTCCTCACCGGACACTAAAGAGCTTGTGAACTGCTGATTGTACTCAAAAAGTAAAAGCTAGGATTAGGATTAGGGTTAGGGTTTGAAGCCATTTCCGAGCGCTTTTCCAACTGTGGCATCGATGTGATGTTTCCGTACGACCTCCAGGTCAGAGAGAGATGCTGAGAAAAAGCTTGGAGAGTTCGAAAAATAGCGGGGAAAAAAAAGCGGCAAAAGGGTTCAAAATTACTGAAACACTCCTTGCCTTTAAAACTATTCCAAAGTAGTAATATAAGGGGTGAACCATATATTATGTAAGCAAAATGCACCTCAAAAAAATTGTATGAAACACCTTGATTATCTTAACCACAAAATGCATCAATACAAAACAAAAATAAAGGACATGGTTATGGTGAGTCAGCCGACGTCTAAGATCGATATCCAAAAATGTTTTTACATCCACTAAAAGTTAAATTGGACGGTGAAGAAAATAATTTAAAACGTAATATTACTATTTTTTGAAAAAAAATAAAATTTAGATTATTGCCACGGTTAAGATTATCGAAGTCTAAAATTTTGAATCGAAGATACATCTTTGAGATATATTTTGTAGGAAGACTACACAAGAATAGTGTGAGTTGGCTGACTCACCTAACACTTTTCTGAAGAAAAAAAAGAAGCTTTCAAGTTCTAAATATAAATATTGTAAAACATTACCTCAACCGTCAAATTTTGAAATTTTAAATATTTTCATATCCACTTGCTCTACACCATTTTTGGATTTTTGGATTTTTAAGGAGCAAATCGTTTTGCTAAGTATTACTATTTTATTCTTCACTCAAGTAACTAGAAAAATTTGAAGTGCACTAAATTTTGGGTACAGTTTGTGTGAGTTATCGACCTTAAATTATCATGGTAAGATATACATCTAAATATTGCTTAAACATGCAGTTTTGGTGTTCAAAACCCATAGTGAAA
>NW_006499905.1:1370689-1386039 GCF_000471905.2 Amborella trichopoda | reverse complement strand
GATAAAAATAATGACCAAATACCCCTTGAAACTTTCAAGGGCATTTTGGTCATTTTATTTTTTTGAAAATATTTTTTTTATATTTTTGTTAGTGTGAGTTTAATAGAGGAATGGACATCCAAAATTTAGTGTCAAAACAATTAACAGAAAAAATTAAAAATAAAACAATGTTTAGACGTGACATTGTGATTGGGGCAATCTTAGCCCTCCATTAAAAAATGGATGGTTGGATAAGGGGGAGGATAGAACTTCCATGTTGTAGGGGGAACATATAAAGTTTTCCTAAAATAAATAACGAAACTAGGTGATATGCAAAGAATGAAAATGAACAATCTAAAATAAAAGTCTAGAATAGTGTATTTTAAAGTTAAAGATCGTATTTTCTTTTCAATTTTATGATCATCATACTATCGATTAACCTATAAAATTTCGGATCCAAAATCTATCTCTTAAGATGATTTTAGTGAGAATACTAATATGCCAGCCCTTAGCATGCAAACCCAACCCTTTATAGGAATGGACTCAATGCATTGATGGTCAGGATGGTGGGTGTCATTACATAACGTTTTGAATTCCATTTATACTGCAAATAAATGACAATTTTCTTGCTGATTTAACATATTTTTTTTTATAATGAAAAGTCATATTGAACATAAACCAAACCAAAATCAAAATGCATATATACAAGAACTGGTACTATAGCTAAGAAATGCATTTAAGGCAAACCATGTTACCCGAAGATATGCTCTAACATATTTGACTACGGTTACTGCATGGTGATGTGATGATCATTACGGTCCCATTGATGGGTTCAATGGTGATGGAGGGTGACTGTAAGGACCCAAACTTAAGAGCACGCAGCGATAATGAGCGCGCTATGGCAGAAGAGAGCACAACAGTGTGCGCGCAGCAGCGAGAACGCAACGCCACGAGTGAACAAGGGGCATCACTGTGTGCGTAACGCTGGCGGCGACACTGCTATGCATGATTAAGTATTTGCCACTTGTCCAACTGCATGGGAATTGACAGCCACCCGTCAGCTTGGGCTGCCACCTGCCACTTGAGGGGATAGTCAAGCCCTTCCCTCTCCCTCACATCCTTCACTTTTCACTCCTCCACATCTCTCTCTCTCTCTAAGACAAGTTTTGGGGAAGTTCATTCCCTCTCCTTAGAGTAGCCATTGTTGGAGTTGAATGATTGTAGAAGAAAGATTAGAGGGCACCATTGTTGGTTGTGTAAGTGGATTATTACCCCTTTGTATCAAGTTGTAAGAGCATGAAATTGAAAGTATGATATTTAAGCGTGAATTTCCATTAACAAAGTATGATGTTAAGCATGTATGTAGTGTTTTTTTTCCAGTAATGAGGTCTTATTTGCATGATAAGTTGGGTACTGTTATCACTCTTGCGAATCCTGAAATTTTGTGGAATGATGCTTGTATGAGTCTAGCCTAAGATAAAAAAAGTTTCATGTTGTTATCTTGTATGGGTTTGAAGCTATTGAGTGGTATTTGGAATGTGACATGAGTGTACTGTGATTTTCCAAGGAACTTACATGCTTTTGAAAAAAGATTTTGACTGATAAAATGATATCTAATTGACCTCAAATCACGACAATTTGAAAGGTTTATGAGTCTATTTGGAGTTTAATGTTTATGTCCATTTGAGATTATTGATAGTTTGGAATATGTGTTTTATTTTGTGCTCATATGCCACTGTTAGCAGACTGTGATAATTTACAGGAGTATTGCTTCTATTGTATTAAAATTTTGCCTAACTTATTGAGGTCCAAATGACCAAAAAATATAGCCATTTGATAGATGCATGAGCCTTCTATGATTTTCATGTTTTAATCTTGCCCAAATTCCGTGTAAATGAGGAGCTATGCTAAAAAATGCTTCAGTATGACACTATTAACAGATCTCACAGAAACTTAGAATTTTGATCTCTATTGCCATGAATTTTGGCTGACCAAATGGAGTCCAAATTCCCCGAAACCACAACCATTTGAAAGCTTTGAATGTCTATTAAAAGTTGCATGTCAAAATTGTTTTGAAATTCCTGCTATGTTGCAAGCTATGGTTTGAATTGTGAACATATGTTACTATGGGCAAAATCAGCAAGATTTAGAACGATATGCTGAACCATTAATTAATTAAGTAATGCTCAGTTGGCAAATTGGAATCAGAATTTAGTTAAATTCCCCTCATAATTTGGGTGCTATGCCTCATTCTGCATATGCCCATGATTGATAAGAATAACAATGAATTTAAGTTGAATAAAAGTTATGCTCATGTCATGCATCACTGTTTCTTTTGAACATATCTTAAATCCTTTACAAGGTGATAAGACACTGAAATGGCATGCTTATGATCCTACGAATGTTGGATGTTCGTGATCTCTTGAAAATAGTAAAGTATGAATGAATAAATGTTATGCATGCTTATACATAGTGCAATTGATATATGTAATATCCGACTGTTATGCAATAAGTCATCCATTGGTAGTAGACTATTTGTTTATGTATATGAATACTGATATCTGACTGTTACACAATGGGTCCTCCACTGGTAGTAGACTCTCTGTTTCGGTTATATGAATACTGATATTTGACTGCTATGCAATTGGCTATCCATTTGTAGTAGACTATATGTTTATGTTATATGAATACTGATATCTGACTGCTACGCAATGGGTCCATTATTGGTAGTAGAGCATATTGTACCTCGACCCATATGATAAGAGTGGAGTCGAGAGGTGATTGTAAATAATAAGGAGGGTCACGCCCCCTAAATTGTCATGGGCACTACGCATTGGATCCTCCAATGATAGTGTAACACCCTCCTGCTTGAGGGCATAAGAAAGGATTGTGTCTTGCAAGGCCTCGGCCTATCAAAAACTCCAAAGCGTGTTGAGGATGTGTGTGTGAGTAAGGATATTGCGAAGTAGGACCTCCACTTGTCATTATCCTCTCTCTTGAATGAGGGTAGAAGTCACAAGTTTCAGGATTAGCTTAACTTGATCGATGTGGCTTCTACTTCTGGTGTAAGTTAATATGTTATGCTTATCTGAATTCTATATTATGTATGAACACCTGACTGTAGCTGTGATATGCATAACGGTTGATGCCATATTGAGAATAAGTAATATTTTGTTAACCGAGTCTTACCTTTTTTATACAACATTTATATGTACTCTGATGTATGACTATACTCTGTGTGACAAATGCGATTTCTGATGGACTATGGGCATGTTATTAAGTATATATTGTTAGTCGGGAATGCAAGGGCAGTGATCTACTTACTGAGCTCATTACTCACTTCGCTTATTGCATCTGTGTAAAGTGTTGGTACTCGATTGTGTGTGGCGAACAGTTGACCGGTGATAGTAGGCGTTTGGAGTTCGAACCGGTTCAAGATTCTTTTTGGCTTTGTAGGTGTATGGTGGCATTGCCACGTGTTGTTCTGTTTGATGTAATATTTTGAGATGAATGTTAGGCTTGTAAGCCTCAAACTATATTGTAAAGACTTTTGAAGATGAATGAAGTTAATGGTTTTAATTTATCCTATTTTCAGTGCTTGTTGGATGAGTTTTTATTTATTTCTCGTGGTTTGCTTTGATTTCGCCCTCTTAACATGTGTTGATGCCACTCCCACTTGAGTAACGTACGCTATCGGACCTCCGGCTGTGATCCCGCACCCTGTTGCCCTCCAGTTTAGAACGGTAGGGGTCAAGGGGCGAGGTCGTGACAGTATGAGAGCAATCAGGTTTGGGTTATTAGCTTAGAGAGTTTATAAGTGTCTTTATAATAGTTTTGGTAGATTAGTAACTGAATGCTTGTGTCTTAGGTTGGAGATGCCGAGGACGCAGGCCAACAACACCAATTATAGTAATGAGAACACTGAGGCCCTCGGTGAGTTTGTCAGGACCTTAGGGGCCATGACACAGATGATGACGGAGACAATGCCGACCCCGTCTACCCGCACCCCTGATCTAAATGACAACAACTTGATAGAGAAATTTAGAAGGCCGGCTCCTTCGACTTCTTGAGGTTTGGGGGAGTAGAGAAAGCTGATCGATGGCGAAGGCAAATAAAGAAGATCTTTGAGGTATTACAATGTACAAAGAACATAAGGTCAGACTGGGGGCCCTTATGCTAGAGGGAGACGCTGAGCACTAGTGGAGCTTAGTGAAGCGATCCTAGGAGGAATCAAGGACAGAAGCAAATTGCGGAAACTTTCTTGGAGCCTTCAATGAGAAGTACTTTCCTGATTCTATATGGGAAAGAAAAGAAGTAGAATTCATCGAGTTGCAATAGGGAAATCTAACTGTGAAACAATATGCAATCGAGTTTACTGAGCTATCGAGGTATGCGCCACATGTCATCAATACTGCGGCGCGGAAAGCAAATAAATTTGAGAGGGGTCTTAGGTCAAACATAAGGGGGATGGTGATATTGGGAAATCTTAAAACCTTCTACCCATTGGTGAACTTAGTCATGAAGATTGAAAGAGACTGTGAAGAGTCCCGGATTAGAGGAAACTGTAGGATGGGCCCAGCCTAGTTTGGAAATAAATGCTCGATCGCCTCGGAGGAGGAAGTTCAAGGGAAGAGATAATCCAAGGGGTAAGAAAATTCAGAGGACCTTGCGAGGCGACATAAGGGAGAACCGGTGCTCAACGTGCCCACATTGCAGGAAAGATAATCACTCGGTGGCTGATTGTCGAAGGAAGACTAGGGCGTGCTTTAGGTGTGGCAAGCCAGGCCACCAGATTAGAGATTGCCCAGCCAGGGACCTGAGAACCGACCAAAGACTCAAGGTCGAATGTTTGCTCTTACCAAGCAAGAAGCTAAGGCATCAACTTCAGTTATTCGAGGTACGCTCTCCTTTTGTGGCATTGAAGCAAAAATCCTAGTTGATCCTTCTCTTTTGTTGCACATCACTTTACATGCCACATAAATGCTAGACCTTCCTTGTTTGATTTGATATTGGTAGTGTGCACACCTATGGGAGAATCTTTAGAAACTGATACTATTTTTAAACACTGTGGGATTTTGTTTGAAGGGTGTGTGCTGCCTATAGATGTAATATTATTAGATATCCAAGACTTTGATATTATTTTGGGCATGGACTGGCTATCCACACACCATGCTACTGTAGATTGTCGTGATAAGATTGTAACCCTTAGACGCCCTAACCAACCTGAGTTGAACTTTTTTGGCTTCAAGGATGTTTCCCCTCTGCATTTTATTTCGGCTATTTGGGCTTCCCATTTATTGACTAAAAGATGTGTTGGGTATCTAGCTTACGTAGTGAAAAATCGGGATGGCTGGTCTAACTTAAAAGAAATACTGGTGGTGAGAGCATATTCAGAGGTGTTTCCTGAAGAGTTAACATCTCTGCCCCTAGTCAGAGAAATAGAATTTCAGATAAATGTGGTCTCTAACACTGCCCCCATCTTTAAAGCCCCTTATAGGATGGCCCCAGCTGAACTAAAGGAGTTAAAAGAATAGTTGCAAGAATTACTGGCGAATGGTTTCATTCGGCCTAGTGTGTCGCCCTGGGGTGCACCCGTCCTGTTTGTTGAAATGAAAGATGGATCTTTGAGGTTATGTATAGACTATCGACAGCTGAACCAGGTCAATGTGAAGAATAAGTACCCCTTGCCAATAATTGATGATCTCTTTGACCAACTCCAAGGGGCTTAAGTATTTTCCAAGATTGACCTTCGGTTAGGTTATCATCAGCTGCAAGTCAAGGAAGAAGATGTTCCTAAGACCGCATTCAGGACTCGTTATGGCCATTACAAGTTTTTAGTGATGTCGTTTGGACTAACTAATGCCCCGGCTATTTTCATGGATTTGATGAACAAGATTTTTAGACCCTTCCTGGATGACTTTGTAGTAGTCTTTATAGATGACATCCTGGTGTACTCAAGGAATCGAGAAGAGCATGAACGGCATTTGAGGATGGTTCTCCAAACCTAGAAGACAGAAAAGTTATATGCCAAGTTAGGGAAAAGCGAGTTTTGGCTTCCAAGCGTGGCCTTCCTTGGGCACATTGTTTCGAAGGACGGGTTCGCGGTTGACCCTTGTAAGATTGAAGCCGTACTAAAATGGGGAAGCCAATGAATGTGACGAAAGTCTATAATTTTCTAGGTCTGACGAGATACCATAGGCATTTTGTAGAAGGCTTCTCAAAGATAGCTCTCCCCCTGACTCGCCTAACCCAGAAAGAAGCAAAATTTATATGGTAAGATGATTGTGAGAAGAGTTTTCAAGAATTAATGAAGAGTTTTCAAGAATTAAAGAAGAGCTTTACCTACTGAATGATTATGACTGCACGATCAATTACCAACAAGGCAAGACAAATGTAGTAGCCGACGCTTTAAGCCGGAAACCCTTGATATCAGTAGCACATCTGATGGCCCGACAGATAAAACTAATAGAAGATGCAGTGGAGTGGTGCTTGACACTACCCTCTAATTCTGAATTAGGAATAACTGCGGGTATAAGAATGGAGCCTCATCTCTTTCAACAGATCAGGGTATCCCAAAAGACAGACCCCCAGCTTATAAAAATTTTGGAAGACTTGAAGCATGAAAGAAAGGATAATTTCGCTATCAGCAGTGATGATCAATTAAGATTTAAATAACGAGTGTGCGTTCCAAATGATGAAAATATAAAGAGAGTCATCTTATAAGAGGCACACCACTCCCGTTACACTGTACACCCAAGAAGCACAAAAATGTATCAGGATTTAAGAAAAATTTTCTGGTGGAATAACATGATGAGGGATGTGGCACACTTTGTTTCTAAATGTTTGACCTATCAGCAAGTAAAGACTGAGCACCAGAGACCTACCAGGCTGTTGCAACCCTTGCCTGTGCCTGAATGGAAGTGGGAACACATCATTATGGACTTTGTGTTCGGTTTGTCAAGATCAGGTACTAGACATGGCAGTGTTTGGGTTATTGTGGACCGATTAACTAAGGCTGCACATTTCCTACCGGTTCGTAATACCTATACCCTAGATAAATTGGCTCAGTTGTATGTCAATGAAGTAGTAAGGCTGCATAGAGTACCTGTTAGTATTGTGTCCGACAATGACTCTAGATTTACTTCAAGGTTTTGGAGCAGTCTGCTATCAGCTTTAGGGACAAGACTTACTTTTAATACTGCTTTTCACCCCCAGACTGATAGACAGTCAGAAAGGACCATTCAGACCTTAAAAGATATGTTGAGGGCCTGTGTTACAGACTTTAAAGGAAACTGGGATGATCACTTACCTTTAAAAGAATTTGTATATAACAACAGTTTCTAGGACAATGTTGAAATGACACCTTTTGAGGCCCTGTATGGGAGAAAATACAGATCACCAATGTGTTGGGAAGAAGTCAACGAAAGGAGACTGTTAGGGCCGAAAATTGTTCAAGTAACATTAGAAAAGATCGCCCTAACTCTAGAAAGGCTTAAAACAGCTCAAAGTCGGTAGAATAGTTATGTCGATAATCACAGAAGGGACCTTGAATTTGAAGTAGGTGATCAGGTCTTTTTGAAAGTGTCACCAATAAAGGGAATTATGAGGTTCGGCAAGAAAGGGAAGCTAAGTTCGCGATTCAACGGACCCTTTGAAATATTAGAGAGAATTGGAGTCGCGGTAGATCGACTAACCTTACCGCCAGAGTTGGCTAATATTCATGATGTCTTCCATATTTCACTATTGAGAAAGTATGAGCCCGATCTGTCCCACCTGTCAACTTGGGCTGCCACCTGCCACTTGCGGGGATACTTAAGCCCTTCCCTCTCCCTCACGTCCTTCACTTTCACTCCTCCACATCTCTCTCTCTAAGACAAGTTTTGGGGAAGTTCACTCCCTCACCTTGGAGCAGCCATTGTTGGAGTTGAAGGACTATAACAGAAAGATTGGAGGGCACCATTGTTGGCTGTGTAAGTGGGATACTACCCCCTTGCATCAAGTTGTAAGAGCATGAAATTGAAAGTATGAGATTTAAGTTGGACACTGTTATCACTCTTGTGAATCTTGAAATTTTGTGGAATGATATTTGTGTGAGTCTAGCCTAAGATATAAAAGGTTTCAAGTTGTTATCTTGTATGGGTTTGAAGTTATGGAGTGGTCTTTGAAATGTGCCATGAGTGTACTGTGATTTTCCAAGGAACTTATATGCTTTTGAAATAAGATTTTGAATAAGCAAATGATGTCTAATTGGCCTCAAATTACCACTATTTGAAAGGTCTATGTGTCTATTTGGAGATGTTTATGTCCAGTTGAGATTCTTGATAGTTTGGAATATATGTTTCATTTTGTGCTCATATGCCACTGTTAATAGAGTGTGATAATTTTAAGGAATATTGCTTCTACTGTGTTAAAACTTTGCCTGACCTATTGAGGTCCAAATGACCCAAAAATATAGCCATTTGATAGATACATAAGTGTTTTATGATTTTCATATTTTAATCTTGCCCAAATTCTATGTAAATGAGGAACTATGCTAAAAAATGCTCCAGTATGTCACTATTAACAGATCTCATAGAAACTCAGAATTTTGGTCTCTATTGCCATGACTTTTGGCTGACCACATGGAGTCCAATTACCTCGAAACCACAGTCATTTGAAAGCTTTGAATGTCTACTAAAAGTTGCATGTTAAAATTATTTCGAAATTCGTGCTAAGTTGCAAGCTATGGTTTGAATTGTGAACACATATCACTATGGGAAAAATTCAGCAAAATTCAGAACGATATGCTGAACCCTTAATTAATTAAGTAATGCTCAGTTAGCAAATTGGAATCGGAATTTAGTTAAAGTCCCCTCATAATTTGGGTGCTATGCCTCATTCTGTATATATCCATGATTGATAAGAACAACAATGAATTTAAGTTGTATATGAGTTATGCATATGTCATGCATCAATGTTTCTTTTGAACATAACTTAAATCCTTTGCAAGGTGATAAGATATCGAAATGGCATGCTTATAATCCTACGAATGTTGGATGTTCCTGACCTCTTGAAAAGAGTAAAGTATGAATGAATAAATGTTATGCATGCTTATACATGGTGCAACTGATATATGTGATATTTGACTACTACGCGATGAGTCATCTATTGGTAGTAGACACTCTAATACTGATATCTGACTGCTGCGCAATGGGTCCTCCATTGGTAGTAGACTCTCTGTTTCTATTATATGAATACTGATATCTGACTGCTACGCAATGGGTCCTCCATTGTAATAGACTCTCTGTTTCTGTTATATGAATACTGAAATCTAACTACTACGCAATGGGTCCTCCATTGGTAGTAGACTCTCTGTTTCTATTATATGAATACTGATATCTGACTGCTACGTAATGGGTCCTCCATTGGTAGTAGACTCTTTGTTTCTGTTATATGAATACTGATATTTGACTGTTATGCAATGGGTCATCTATTGATAGTAGACTCTCTATTTCTGTTATATAAATAATGATATCTGACTGCTACGCAATGGGTCCTCCATTGGTAGTGGGGTATATTGTACCTCGACCCATATGATTAGAGTGGAGTCGAGAGGTGACTGTAAATAATAGGGAGGGTCGCGCCCCCTAAATTATCATGGGCACTACACATTGGGTCCTCCAATGGAAGTGTAATACCCTATCGCCTGAGCGCATAAGAGAGGGTCGTGTCTTGTAAGGCTTCAGCTTATCGAAGGTCCCAAAGCTCGCTGAGGATGTGTGCGTGAGTAAGGATATTATGAAGTGAGACCTCCACTTGTCATTATCCTCTCTCTTAAATGAGGGTAGAAGTCCCAAGTTTCAGAACTGGCTTAACCTAATCGATGTGGCTTCTACTTCGGGTGTAAGTTAATTATGCTTATCTGAATTCTGTATTCTGTATAAACACCTGATTGGAACTGTGATATGCATAACGGTTGATGCCATATTGAGAACAAGTAATGCTCTGTTGAATGAGTCTTACCCTTTTATACAACAATTATATGTACTCTGATGTATGACCATACTTTGTGTGACAAATGCAATTTCTGATGGACTATGGGCATGTTATTAAGCATATATTATTAGTTGTGAATGCGATAGCAGTGATTTACTTCCTGGGCATATTTGCTCACTCGGCTTATTGCATCTGTGTAGAGTGTTGGTACTCGACTGCGTGTGGCGAGCAGCTGACCGGTGATAACAGGCGTTTGGAATTCAAACCGGTTCAAGATTTCCTTTTGGCTTTGTAGGTGTCTGGTGGCGTTGCCACGTGTTGTTCTGTTTGATGTAATATTTTGAGATGAGTGTTAGGCTTGTATGCCTCAAACTTTATTTAAATGACTTTTGAATATGAATGAAGTTAATAGTTTTAATTTATCCAGATTTCAGTGCTTGTTGGACAAGTTTTTATTTATTTATTGTGGTTTGCTTTGATTCCGCCCTCTTAACATGTGTCGATGCCACTCCCACCTGAGTGACGTACGTGACTGGAGGTCGCAATCCCAGACCCTGTTGCCCTTTGGTTTAGAAGGGTAGGAGTCAGGGGGCGGAGTCGTGACAGTGACTCACACCAAACATGTCACTAGGGCGCACATCCTACATCCACATTCTCACTGTCCAACTCATTATGATGACTCTCATGACTATACTATTTCCACGGTCACATGGGTTTTAGCATACCTCCCCCTAAATCCTTAGTTGAGAGACAAAATTTATCAAATGCCTCATCCATATCATTATTATTTATTATTATTATTTTTAAATGCTAGCGATGGGAATAGAGCCCGGGATAATATGTTGAGGCACCTGCTACCTAACCTTTGATAAGCCTTTGATAATGCTAACAGGAGAACTAGACATTATGTTGAGACATCGACCTCCCTAACCACCTGAGCCCTAACCCTAGGCACCTGCCACATAACCACCAATGCCCTAACTGTATCCCTTAAATAACTCATCCTTGTCCCATACATTTTTCATCTAAAGTGTCCCTATTGTAGTGAATACAAAATGTTGAAGTCAAAATTATGACAACCATGGGTAGAAATGATAATAATTGAATTTGAGTAAAAGACCCACTTTAGAAGATTATTCAGAGACGTTGAGGTCCTATTTTTTTGTCTTATTTTTTCTTATTCTCACTTTGCCCTTGATTCAAAGTCTAACTTCAAACTGTCCAAACATATAAATAATTTTGAGTGGTTAAAATATGTAACTTCCTAATTGCTCAGAACTAAGTGTTTAGGCACCTTGAAAGTCCAATTCTTGATCAGCTCAAAACATCGTTTTTTTTTTAGGTTGTTCAAAGTCGGAATTTCGAACCCTGAGTCAAAAGTTTTTAACTACTCAAATACGTCAATTTTATGGTGTTTTCGGCATTTTGAGAGTTAGGACTTTACAGGGGTAAAATTGAAATTAAATAATAATAATAAAAAAAGAGAACCTCTAGATAATATAACTCAAAATATGCATCAAGTGGTAGAACTACATCCATGAATGTAATTTTCAATGTAAAATTTTACGATCCAAATTAGAATGACCACATGAGAATTTCCTAGAAAATGGGTTGTCAACTCCTAGATGCTTAGACCTGACCATCTAAACTTTAAACTGTCCCTATTCAAGTAAAGATATCATGTTCTTCATGCACTTGTAGATTACATATGTTTTCTTTTATTTATTTATTTTATTTTTATTTAATTAATTTGGTCCCAAGTTGAGGGAATTACATGGCAGAACATATTTCTCAACTCTATTTGAAAGTGCGCTTTACTTTAATTGTTTAGAGCCTCAGCTTTGTACAAACTGCACCCATTTACTTTTGGATAGTTTAATCGTATGATTCAAACGTACGATATAGCATATGCTAATATCAAATGCTAATTTCTTAGGCCCAAGCCCAATTCTTGTATAGATTTTAAATAGGGTTATATTAGGATGCTCACAATATGGAGTAATTTATCATGGTACTCGACAAAATTTGAAAACTTATGTACTCTTGTTTTGTAAATAGAGTATTTTTTTAATAAGGGTATTTTTTGTCATTAGGCACACACCCTTCTTAATGACCAAAAATACCATTATTAAAAAAATGCTCTATATACAAAAAAAAAGGTATAAAAGTGTCTAAAATTTGTTGGATTATTGCGTAAGATAAATTACTCCATTGTGGGAGCACCCTAACATAAATTGCAAACAACAACTACTAACCACTCAAGTCTAAACTCAATCCCTAAATGCATTTTAATTTTCATCATTGAAGAAGTTAGTAATGCTAACGTAACTACTAACTACTCAAACACAAGGTTAATTCCACTTAACAATTATAATATTTTTATCTTTAATAATTTGATTATTACTTTTTTATAGATGGATTTCATCAATATAAAATGCTTTATAGTTAATAATTCGATTAATCAATATTATGGGGTTATCTATTATTATCAATTTATCATTCCCAGTTTTTTTTCCTCGTTAAAGTATATTAGATTTTAGTTTAGTATGGGAAAAAGCATGAACTCATCAAACATTTACAAGTTCTAACTGTCAAAAATAAATAAATAAATAAAATAAAACAAGCTGCTTTTCAACTATAGCATTTGATTTAATAATTTAGGTAGGGGAACACTAAAAAAAAAAATGATGGTAGGGGCTGTGTTGAGACCCTCCCTCAAAATTTACCAACTATGTGCTATAATGGAATCCAATCCTTAAACCTAAAGCTAAAACCTCATATGCTCCATTTACAATAATGGAATTCAATCCTTAAACCTAAAGCTAAAACCTCATATGCTCCATTTACAACAATGGAATCCAATCCTTAAACCTAAAGCTAAAACCTCATATGCTCCATTTACAACAATGGAATCCAATCCTTAACCTAAAGTCAAAATCAAAGATAGATAGCTTGAACTGTGGCACAAAAAATTTGAGGTGGGACTGAGGAGCACATATTAGGTGGTACTGAAAATTAGAGGACTGGCTTGAAGTGTGGCTCTGGCTGTGGTGTTGGAAAACATGGTGAAACTAGACTTTGCCTTCAATGGGATCGGACAAAAAACAGGTATCGAGCAGTCTGGAACATGAGCCCAGCAGAAACGCAATGGATAATGGGGGCCCTCCGCCCCATTGAGTCGGACACGGTAAGTACCTGCCGTGGTGATGACTCCACTACTGTAGTCTCCATATGGACTACGACACTCTAGCCTCACTTTCACTCCTGAAACCATAGCATGTGGAATATGAGATGGACATGGTCATGAGGGTCATCACCAGTAAAGAAAATAAGTAAAGACAGAAATCATAACATATAGGATATGAGATGTTCATCACAGTAGACAGAGAATGTCTCATGAAGGTCGCTATCATTAAAGCAAATAAGCAAGGGTAAAAAGCATAACATGTGGCATATAAGATGTTCATCATAGAGAGAGGGTATGTTTATTATACGACACACGGTCATGAGGATCATCATCATTAAAACAAAGAATCACCGGTGAAAACCATAGCAAACCAAATATAAAGTGTTCATCAAATGGAGAGGACATGTTAATTATAGAACATTTATGGTCATGAGGATCATCACCAATGTAGCAAATAAGCAATGGTAGAGAAAGAATGTTGATTGTAGAACACCCATGGTCATGAGGGTTATCACCATTAAGGCCAACAAGCAATGGTAGTGAGAACATTATAGAGCATCCATGGCCATAAGGGTCACCACCATTGAAGAAAATAAGCAATGAAAGAGACAATGTGGATATAGATAGCCATGACCATGAGGGTCACTACCATCAAAGCAAATAAGCAATGGTTGGCAGAGTGATCGATGACATTCAACTCATCCCAGGTCCTTGAGGACCACATTCCTATCACAATATTATGCAATCATAGACATCACTGGATTTTCTATAATCAATACTGATTGTATCATATTTAATTTTTACAATAAAAGTTTTAATATACTAAATTATGAATATTTTTTAAACAATTAATGCCAATTTAAAATAAGAAATAAGAAGTTTTTGGTAAGAAATATGAATTTTTGGTAAATAGATGAGATGCGAGTCCTACTTTCTTAAAGATAGAATAGAATATAAGAGATGGTTTGAGTTAGAGATAATGATCGATATATGAATTATTATCATATTTGGGTGTTGTTTATACAATGCGGTAACTTTACTTGTAGAAGTAAGATTGCGATGTTCTTCACATACATTTTAGTTGAATAATACAGGAGATAATAGGAGTTAGAGATAGTGATTGAGTAATCGATGTATGGATTGTTACTGTATTAGGTGTGGTTTATACAAGGTGGTGAGGGGTCCATTTTAGTTCTTGAAATACAAAAAATGAATAAGAGAACAAAAATCACAAAAATCAAATTTTAGAGATTAGAGAAAGAGAAACTAAATATTGAAAACTATTTTAGTGTCACTTTCTATATCATGGTCCTTTTTCCAACTTAAAAAAGTCTCTCTTAAACAAAGGGAATCATTCTAGCAATGGGCCGGGCTAGCCTTGGCCCTAAATAGGTCGAAGAGGCCTTGGCCCATGCCTAGCCAGGGCCACGCTGAGGCCAAATACAATCCCAAAAAAAAAAGAAAAATAAAATAAATATGGTTTATTCAGGCCTGGCAAAACTGATGGCCTTGGCGCATGCTTGGACAGACCAGGCGGGGGCCAAATACAATCCAAAAAAAATTGGGTTGTTCGAGTCAGGCCAAACAGAACCGGCCCTGTGGCCTTGGCTCTTGCCCTACCCTTGGGCCATGGTGGTCTGGTCTGGACTAGACTGGACTAGCCCAAGGGTTGTCCCTAGTTATTAAGTATCGAAGGGTGGATGGAAAAGGAAAAAGAGAAAATTCATGATTAATTTTATTGAGATAGTAAATTATAACAAATACATGATAGTTATGGATGCAAAAGGAAAAAGATAAAACTTATGATTAATTTTATTGAGATAGTAAATTATTATTGATAACAAGTACATGATAGTAATTATTAGTGATAACAAATATGTGAAAACTGAGATAATAAATTATTAGCGGTAACAAACACATGCAAACATCTTGTCAAAAATACATCCAAATATGAAATATACCTGTTAGGGGGCGGAAATCAGATCCATTCATGCAATTAACAAGCCCTTGCACAATCACTTGTTGTTTAGGTTCATCAGCCAAGCATCCCCATAAAGATGATATGACTATCAACAAAACTATAACTGATTTCACCATTGTTGCTGAAGAAAAACAAAAAAGAAACAATGAACTAAATGTGAGAGAAGTGAAATGAGAGAAAGTACATGTTAAATAGAAGTGAAAGAAGAGAGAGTGTATGTTAAAGAGA
>NW_006499905.1:1355097-1370555 GCF_000471905.2 Amborella trichopoda | reverse complement strand
CATATGACCATAATTTTTTTGACAAGTTATACCCTCTATATCTTAAATTTTAAATTTAGTAAAGGAGAAAGTTTATATAAGGTTGAAACCTTAAAAATGTAAAATTAAAGATACACTTCAAAAATCCATAAGAAAAGGTTGTTTTAATATTGAAAGACCCTTTAATTGATCGAGATGTATGAATATGAAAAGAAAAAAATATTTTTAGTCATAAAAATAGTGTATCTTGCAATAAATTATCTAGACCGTCTATTTTCAAGACTTTCATTTGTATATAGATCTACTTGATTTTAACTATTTTTGGAGCTTAAAATTTTATAATTAGAGATAAAAATAGATTTTCAAATAATCTTAAGAATGTTTACACCAAAATTACATGTTATGATAAAATTTGGAGGTATGCCTTAATTGGATTGTTTAAGGTTTCAACCTTTGGAGGTACACCTTAATTGGATTGTTTAAAATTGCAACGTTATAGAAGCCGCATCTTTTAATAAATTGCCTTTTATATCTTAATGGTAAGGTATTATCTTATAGTAAAAAAAAAAAAAACTTAAAATGAGATGAGAGTAAAACCAAATTGGAACGATTAACCGGACATAGGCTAGATAGCACATACCTTAATGAGAGAGGTGGGCTGGTGTGAAGAGTATTTAATGTGATGGTTTATGGGAAAAAGAGCCTTGAGACTGCGAGGCGTCCATCTTGTAGAGAGAGAAAGAGAGCTCGTAGAAAGAGCATGAGTATCAATCTTGTAGAGAGAGAAAGAGAGCGCATGTAGAAAGAGCAGCTAGAGAGAGAGGGGGTTGTGTTTGCCTCGATCCTTTTCAAGTGAAAAACTGAAAATTTTTCGTGGTTCTTACAGTTTCTCATATCAAAAGATTCAAAACATACCAGAATAAGTCATACTTCTTGTATCAAAAACATCAAGTCCATGAATGAAAAGGAAGCATAATATACTTACTGAACTATTCTTGATCTACACCCGAATAGCCTCTCTAACCTTGCACTTTAAACTCAAAAGCCGCTCTCACTCTTAACTCTAACCTGCATGAATTTCAAACTTCTCCCTCTAAAACCACCCGTGCCCTTTGAGGACTCTAATCTTGCATTGGAAGTTCAGACTCCTCTCTCTAAAAAAAATTCTCTCTAAAACCAGTTCTGGCTCCTCTCTCTAAATAATTTCTCTCTCTAAGACCAACCGTGGCCTTTAAAGTGACGAAGTTCAGCGCAAGTTCAAAGTACACCATGGCCTTTAAGTAGAAGGATAATTTTGTTTCCCGTTTTTAATTTGTTTCCATTTGATAGAGAGAGATTTTACGGGAGATATGAGGTTTAAGGAGAACGATAATTTTGTTTCCCGTTTTTAATTTTGTTTCCATTTGATAGAAAGAGATTTTACGGGAGATATGAGGTTTTTGATTTGTTAGACAGAGAGATTTTACGGGAGATATGACGTTTTTGATCTGTTTCCCGTTTAGGTAGTTTATAGAGAGAGTAGATAGAGAGAGATTTTAGTCTTTCCTATTATTTGCTCTGATGGTGATGATCCTCATGGCCATGGCTGTTCTATAATCCACGTTGTTCCTCATGACAATGGGTATTCTATAAAATTTTTTTTTTTTAGATCATTTACAAATAGTCTATTATAATAAATTGATTTAAAAAAAAATAAAACTTTGATTTAAAACTTTATGCCACTAAAATCACTATTTCATTAATCAATCAAAACCACAATACTAAGTTTGAGAATAATAAAACTTGACGCCACTAAAATCACTTTTTCAATCAAAATCACAGCACTAACCATGGGAATATCATTAATCAATTAAAACCACAAGAGGCATGGGGATAATAAAGATAAAAGCAACAAGTACGGCAAGAAAGGTGATCATACACCCCTCACACCATCTCCAGTGGTACACGATACAACCTAAATGTCTAAGATAGGAAAACATATCGGACACACCATCTCTAATGCACCTAAATATCTAAGATGGGAAAGCATATGGGACAATCTCTTAAATTTCCAAGATGTGACAGCATATCGGCCAAACCTCCAATGTATCTGATATACCCAAATCTCCAAATGAGAAAGCATATGGGACAAATCTCCTAAATCTCCAAGATGGGAAAGCGTATCGGCCAAACCTCCAATAAAACAAGAATTTATATCCGGGCCTATACACCCTACACACCATCTCCAATGGCACCTTTAATGGCGCATGACCCATGGAATAAAAATTCGTATCATAAGGCTTGGATCACAAACTAAGCTCTTAACCCCTTCCGCACTTAATACAATGACAATTCCAATGACGCGGGATCAATCATCAACCTCAATCTCCAATATGAAAAAGTATATGGGTCAAACCTCCAATTGAACAAAAATTCATATCAAATGCTTAGATATCAAACTAAGCTCTTAACTCCTTAAGCACTTTGTTCTTAACCCCTTAAGCACTTAAAGCACCTAAATGAGAGTTCTCAACACTAAACCCTCCTTTACCCATAGGCACACATAAAACCTATAAGCCATGAGAGAGATAGAAGATGAGAGAGAGAACATCCACTATAGGTGGGGTGTGCTCCTTATGAAATGAGAGAGACAAATCCAACTATGTGGGGTGTGCTCCTTGTGAAATTAGAGAGACAAATCCAACTATGTGTAGTGGGCCCTCTAAGGGACGGGAGAGAGAGATGTGAGAGAGAAAAGAGAGATATTCAGGTGTATGTAGAGAGCACCCTTTTATATAGTGCTTCAATGAGAAGGGTTTTCATATAGTTGGAGATTGAATTCGTACCATTTTCTAAATCAATTTTCGATCAATAAATTAATTATGAAAATAATCAATTATAATATTGTACATTTCAATTTCATGCATAAATCTCTTATTTCCTTCCATGTTTAATTTTAAAACATCCATAAAAATCAAACCTTTTTAAATAACAATTTCTTAAGCCTCAAGCAAGTCCATGTTTGATTTCAAAATCTCTATAAAATTAAACCTTTCTATGATTTCAAAAGCTCCATAAAATTAAATCTTTCTAAAACACAATTTCTTAAGCCTCAAACCAACTTGTTTGAGGACATAAATTAGAAAGTAGAAGAGGGTAGGTCCAACTTGCTTGAGGACATAAATTATAAAGTTAGAAAGTAGAAGGGGGTGCGGCGTTCCACCCTAGGTGGGCTCTCATGAACCCCACCAACTTGCAATGTTGGCCCATGTATACTAATGGACCCCCATACAATAATAAAATATTAAAAATAAAATATTAATTTTTAAAAATAAAAAATAAATATTAATTCCATTTGAATATTTAAAACAATGAAAATTCAATATTTCTGATTTTATTAATTCAAATCACAAAAATAAAATACTCAGAGATTCAGAAAAATTCAAACAACAATTCTAAAAATCAAATAACATCAAAACATTTAATGGGAATTGGATCCATATGATGTAGCAATAATAAAACACTGGGGTATTTCACCTTCTACTGTGGACCACCATCCACACTTGGTTTCTTAAACTGATCCAACGGTTCTAATAACCCACAGTCTATTATAAGGGCTCATGATTGGGCCGTTAAAGTCAGCCAATAGACAAGAGGACGTAATCCTAGTATGTGGATTTCAAGTTATCCCTTAAATACGAACCAAGGTCACCTAGACGTGATGCAACCACATGTTTATGATGCATAGGGTAATCTCTCACCATGAAAGGTGGTTCGCTTTTTCGATAGAACTATTATGTACACCATGTGATGGTACAGGGATGAGGCTTTGGCCCTCGTCTCTGAGAGCACTATCACACACAAGGGTTACATAGTCCTTCGGCTTACTCATCATAGCATACTTCGATTTTATGGTTCGCTTTTTCGATACAACTATTATGTACACCATATGATGGTGCAAGGATGAGGCTTTGACCCTGTCTCTGAGGGCACCATCACACATAAAGGTCATATAGTCCTTCGGCTCACTCATCCGAACATACTCCGACCTCATCAAGGGATGAGTCATCATAACCCTTATCGGTTTAATCTCTATGCCGAAGTAATATGTGTTTTTTCTAACCGATTAGTGGGCTCACTCATCCAAGTATACTCCGATCTCATCAATGGATGAGTCATCATAACCTTATCGGTTTAATCTTTATGCCTAGATAACATATGTTTTTCCCAACCGACTAGTCTAGCACGTTAAGCTCAGTCTAGTATTAGCAAACATTATTTGCTTAGATGGTCCATATAGGACCACACTCCTACTGAATTTATGTTTCACTATATAAAGTAATTATACAAGCTCTCATACAGTATTTAATAGCCACATAAACCCAACAAAGAAAAGAGTACCTTAATGAATGCAAAAGGAGAGAGACTTATTTTGAAAACCTTGTTGCAAAGAGTTGAAAGGAGACTTGGTTTGAAAACTTTGCTGCAAAGAGTTGGAAGCACCGTATAGAACCAGAGAGGAGGAGATTTTAGAGAGAGAGATTGTGTTTTATAGGTTTGGGGATAGAGAGAGAAGATCCTAAATTTTTAATGATATCCCTCAATTTGGAGATTTTAGAGAGAGAGAGATTGTGTTTTATAGGTTTGGGGATAGAGAGAGAAGATCCTAAATTTTTAATGATATCTCCCTCAATTTCCTCTCTCTACTTCTCTCCCGCCCTCCATCTTTCTCTCCTTGAAGATGGGGAAGATGAGGACGAACCTATATGGCTAAATAATATAGCATAGATATTTTGTTTTAAAAATGCTTAATAGCAAGTTGAATTGGGTTGGTAGTGGGTTCCTTGAGAAATTGAGATCTTTATTATCACATTAGGAACCAGTACATCTGAGTAATCTGACCAATGTTCTAAAAGTCAACTCGGGCCGATCACTAGCCGAGTACTCACCGAGTCTGGGTAACTCGGCCCAAATAGGGCCGAGTATTGTAGCAGCTGAAAATTATAAGAGAAAATAAAAAAAAATTTAAATAATAAAAATGTATTCAAAGTAAAATTTGACAAAAAAACAAGTGATTGTGGTTTAAAAAGTAACCAAAAAAATATTGATTTTATGAGTTTGTGACCAGAGGTATTTTTGAATTTTATTAAAATAAAAATATAAAAATAAATATTTATAGCCAAAACACTTTCCAATTTTTGTCAGAATGATAGAAAACATAAATAACCACATTTGAAATAAGATATGGACCCAAAAACTATGCATGGGATTTGGATCCGTTCAGATCCAAAAAATTACTCTATATATTGTTTTATATCTATGAAATACTATGTAGCAATAAAATACCACTATATAATACATATGTATATATAAAATAATACATAATATTTAAAATAATTGGGTCGGATCTGGATCGGATCCACATGAAACCAAATACGATCCAAATTATTATTTGGATCCGTATCCGATGTGTCGGATCCAAATATTGAATCAATACTTGGATCCAAATAGGATCCGAATTTGGATTTCAAATCCAAATCAGGTAAATTCTAGGTGTACCCTAAAAAAGCTCTCTCCATGTGGAAACTCATACAAAGTTTATTTTCCATTGGATAACATTTATACACGCAAAAGAGGCTCATGAAAGCGCTATGACCGCCCCAAAAATAAAAACCATGTTAAAGAAACTTTAGGTCTAATTGTGTCCAATGTGCCCCCCACTCAATTATATTTGGAAAAAAGAAAGAAAGAAAGACTTTTGTTTTCCATATTTTTCTATATAAATTGAACCACATAAAATCGTTATCTTTATCCTATGTCAAACCCATCCAAATTAATCTTTCTACTCATCTAAACCCAACTCCCAAAAGAAAAGTACTCTCCCTTTTTCCAGCAAATACTGTATATGGTAACCATGAGAAAGTATAATAATAATATCTTCATTTCAATTGTTTCGAGTCTTCAAACCACATTAGTTTCTAATTAAATACCAAATTTGTTTCTAATTACAAAAAATTCTTTATTTTCCAAAGGACAAATTGTTTCATGCGGCAGGGACCTCATTTCTACATTTGCAGTCCCCGAGGTATAAAGCATGCATCTTAAGATAAATGCAAATAGGTGGCCTATCTAAAAACAATTGAAACTAACAGTCCAAATGTTTTTTTAATAGAACTATTATTTTTAATTTTCAAAATTTGTTTATTTTTTCATATTCATGATCACCATATTAGAGTTTACATGTCTTTAAAAATTAGGTCAAAAAATCCATCGCAAAAATAATTTTTATGAGGTGACTCATTTCTACATGGACTCGTAGAAACTGTGTCCTTCAGTTTATATAAGGTGTCTACCTTAAATATTCAAAGTAAGGCACAACTTTAAACACTACTAAAAGATGTAGTTTTGGTGTTGAAAATTCCCAATAATGATCTAAAAGTCTATCTTCATCTGTGATTATGAAATTTAAAAGCTCAAAAAATGATATAGATTGAGCATATCTCTTTTGTAAATATTTTAAAAATATTGAAAATAAACGGTCAAGATAATCCCCAATTATTTAGATATTTTGTGTTGTTTTCTATTTTGTTTCTTTTTTTAACATTTTTTATACTACTCTGCCAAGTTACTTAGCTCGGGCCAAAGCCTAGTGCGAGGCCCATGAAAAACATTTCCCCCTCCTGATAAATTCTACCGATGCTCCACCGCATTTATCTTTGGTTTCAGTATCAAAAGCTGAAAAATAAAATAACTCATGATAAACAAATGAACAAAATGAGAAATTGGGCTTAGGTAAAAAAGGTAGCAGCTGGGTTTTCATAGCACTACGTCCCAAGTTCCATTCTTATATAACCTTGTCAAAATAATATATGAAATGAATGGTCTATGAATATCCAATAAAACATGCTAGCTATTGCTACACTCCAATGGTGGCAGCATTCACATTCATCGTTCAACATAAGGGGCAATAAGTTTCATGGCTTTTCAATGTTGCACTAAAAGAGAGAGGAAGCATATTATAACCTAACGAATTATGGAAAACTTTATCACCGTTTCACTGAAATAATCATCGGTGATGAAGAAAGTATGACCCACCACAACAATACATGACCCTTTTGACTATACTATTACCATGCACCTGGGCTATTGTATACTTCCCCATAAGTAATCCCTCATACTTAGGAGACACAACACATATTAAATAACTCATCCCCGTCACATGCATTTCTCATCATTCGAGTGATAAAAACATAGCAAATAACGTGTCCCTATCCCATACATTTCTCATCAAAAGTGACTCCAACATAGTTAAAACAAGGTTTTAAAAAATGGATTGCCTCAAAAACCATGTTTGATCCATGGATCAGTGCTTCGGATTGGAGAATTGGCCGGATCGATAAGATCTGGCATTAAAAAATTTCAAAAACTCAATGGATATTTTTATTTTAAATATAGTTTTTTAGATTTCCCAAAAAAAAGATTGTATTGCATTATAATTTTCATTACTTTACTAAAAGGAAAATAGTTTGATAGGGCTGCAGTCCTATCAAAATATGTAAAGCCTCACCTCTTAACTCATCAAAAATTACAATTCAAGTGTTAAATTTTTTTTAAATCGATGATCTCAGCTTGAACATGATCGTTGTAAGAAAAAATTAGCATTTCAAATTCTAAAAATAGTGTACATTGCAACAAATCATCTAGACCATCCATTTGACCTTAGAAATAAGTATTCACATATCTATGGATTTGTACTATTTTTTGAGTTTCAAATTTTGTTGTTGGAATCTCGTGCCTTTGTTCCGTCGATGTAGGTATACCTGCCTCGAAGTCCCGTCAGTCAATGTTATCAAATCCTAGATCCCCATAGTCTCCGGCAAATGAAGGACAAAGGACGTTTCAGCCTCAAAAGAGCTCGTGTAGTTCTCAACCTACTTGCTGGCATTTTAGCTAAGTAATTCTTTCTACGCTTGCTGACTGATACAGAGGGACTGGACACCAAGACCATGGCATCAAAGGCGTGCGGCTTGTGGCTTATTAAAAATTGATTTTAGAGCCATCATGAAGGTTTCCAATGCCCAAAGTGCTTTCTAGATGAGCATTTGAGGTAAGGCTTTATTTTGTGTTTACAAAGCCTAGGCCCTATAGAAACTTCATCCTTACTAAAAATACATAAATAATGAGAACAGGTGCCATGTTTGATTTGATTGTTTGTTATTCATTACATTAAAATAAGATGTAAAAAGCAACTCATTGCAACAAATGGATATCTTTAACTAAAATTTTTATAACAAAAAAGAAAAGGAACCGCATAATAATTTTGGACCTTTGTTTTAATAGAGAGAAAAAAAATTTATAACCCTCACAATGAGCAATTGTGTTTTTTATTAAACCAAAATGGCCTTCGAGGAAAATGCTATGACCTTTCATCTCTACTTTCTCACCACACATGCATTCACTATTCTAAAGTTTCTTCTTTTTTCTTTGGATGAAGTTTTTTTTTTTTTTTGGATAATTTAGTGGGGATGACGAGTCTGTAACTGTTTTTTATTTTTAAATCGTTAGTGGTTTTAAATACGTTAGGTGAGAATAGAAGCCTAGACTTTAACTGGGGCACAAGTGGTGATACCACACGACCCCAATCCTAATCTCGAAGCTTTGTTTTTTAGTAAGCAAAAAATTTGCCAAATAAATATAGAATTGGGAACATGAATTTGCAAGTGCGTTTTAATGACATTAGAAAAATAAATAAATAAATTTATGCTAATAATGAGGAAAAGGGATAGTGCTAACTTAGAAAAAAAAATTGAAAGTGGCAGCCTTATAAACTAGTATTATTTGTTTTTTTTTCTTAAAACATCCCCTGCACTAATTCTATTCAACCCATAATTATTTACCCCAAAGTTTTGTCATGTCACTATTTATTTGCCCCAATGGTTTGTAATACGGTTTACGATGAAAGGAAGAACCGGGACCTATTTATCAGCAAGAGCTTGCATGAAACTTTCACGCGCAGTTATTTGAAACGTCCCTAGTTTGGGGTTTGCGAAAAGTGAGAATTCAATAAAAACAATGGAAAAATACACTTGAAGAAAGATTTTAGCCATTTTAGTTTTAAGACTTGGCCGGTTCAAGGGGGACTCTTGCTTCTCTTTTGAATCATTTGAGTTTTGATACTTGGCCGGTTCAAGAGGGACCCTTGCTTCTCTTTTATTAAAACTGGTTCAAGACAGATCCGGCAATTTTTGTTAGAGACATGACCGGTTTCTGGCCCGAAAGAGCAAATCTACTTCCTTTCATATATCGGAAAGGGGCATGGGTACCCCTCTTTCGGGCAAAAGTCAACTCCGAAGGAATTTCCTTTATTCAAACCGGTTCAAGACAGATCCGGCTGATTTTCTTAGAGACTTGACCGTTTTAATGGCGTACCCATGCCCCTTTCCAATATATGAAAGGAAGTAGATTTGTTCCCTCGGGCAAAAGGTGGACTTCGAAAGAATTTTTAGAGAAACTCATACGATGATTGTATTATGTTGAGGTTCTATTTTTTTAAATTTTTTTAATCTTATTTAACTTTCAATTTGAAGTCTAACTTTTAAACAACCTAACGTACAAAAAAGCTGATGCATCTAGGTAGGTCGAAATTCTAATTTCCAAACCACCCAAAACATAGAAAAACTATGTGTTTGAGCTGTTTGAAATATGGACTTTAGAGCAACAAAAAGAAATAACCATTGGGTAGTTTGATAGTCCAACTTTCAAATTGTTTAAATACGTTTATGTTCTTCAAGCACTTGTAGAGTGCATGTGGATTCTTTTTTACTTTTGTCTTTCGTCGAGAAGTTCACATTTCAAATTTTGGAGTTCTAAAAATGCTCTTAGATAGGATTTTAGCGGATGTCCAAAATGCTCCTACAGGGGCATATAATTTTTTTTTTATTAGGATCAATGCAAAGTATGTATGAGTTTTTCACACGTGTGATGCATGATATTTAACATGCTTTGAGTGTGAATAGGCATTTGTTTGCATTCTCTATATGCAGTTGCCTTGCCGAGCCAACTTTTTATTTGAAGTTGGATGTTTTGTAGTTCAAGTCTCATTGTTGAAGAAGTTGCTTTTAGCTTAGAACATTGGACGAGACTGAAGGTAACTTGATAATAAATTATTTCTATTTTTAATTATTGAATTTTTTTTATAAATATATTTTATCAACATAAAGTGCTTTTTTTATAATTCAATATTCAAATGGATTTCTATATTAAATTATTTAATTTAATTTCAACATAAAAGTTAATATTTATTTGTTACATAATATGATTAATTAATATTGGATTTCTATATTACGATGAATTTATCTTTCTTGTTTCCTTAAAAACTGTCATTTATGGGATTTTGGAGATCATAGTACTTGTAAGAGTATTTTGAATTTAAGGAGAACACTCGTTATATTTTTTATGCAATGTTTTAAACTTGGATCAGGCTGTAGCCGAGTAACTCAGCTGAGTCTGGGTGGGACTCGAACGAGTCTGGTACAAGACCAGAAAATATTAAAAATTCAAAATATTTAATTTTTATTAAAGTCAGCAAGAAGTAAATTAAGTAATAGAAATGATTAATCTATAAAAGTCTAAAAAAGTATATAAACCATGAAATATTTTAGAAAAATAAAAACAATTCTATAACATTGGACCAGAGATATGTTCCCAAGTCATCATTAGAACAATATATATCATATAAATACAGTGAAGAAGATTCTTTAATATTTTATGAGTTTTTAGTCGATTAGATCAAGGTCGAGTTGCCTTGGAATTTGCCTCGGCCAAGACCTTGAACACTGCTTTTTTCGATGTAGTTGAGGCTTTCGGTCTCCTGCCTGATATATATACATGCACAGGTACATATACAATTTGCAATTACAATGGACTTATATCCTGTGTAAATTTCCAAACTAGTAATGTATGATAAAGAAAAATTCCATTTGGCGTCAGTGTTTTGGTAGCTTCAAATCGATTATATGAAAAGAACCTCATTTAACATATGAACTGGTTCTCTTAAAATTTGGATAGTTTAATACTCACTTTTAATTTTTTCTATCTTTTTCAAAAAAATTTTAAAATCCCCAAGGCATAAATCGATTCATAAAAATCCATTTTTCATAAATTTTCAATTTCTGTTGAATGTGTTTTGCTTCAATCATTCTTTATATGCTTTTCATATTTTAGTTGATTTTTTTTTGTATATTTTTTTATCTGTTTAACACTTTTTTGATGGCTCAGGATTTGTCCGATTAAAGCAGTTGAATCGGCCAGTTTACTGATTAGGCCAGTTAAACCATTTTTAAGCCATGTCCGATTAACCGTTTCGGTTTGATTTTGCAAATATTGATTTACATACAATATCTTAGGTGTTGTTTGAATGTTGGTCTGATTTTACGAACAGTATCGTTTGAATGTTTCTTAATGCTTACATATACACATAGATAGCTATAAGAAAATTGCATGAGTAATTCTTGATAATGTTACCAATATGTTTACTTCATTGGTAATTACATGTTTAGTTGTTAAAAGTCGTTACCAATATGTTTGTACATGTTTGGTAAGTATATGTTTTTTTTTTTTTTTTTTGTATTGTTGCGATATCTTGGAAATCAAATTTTGCTGTTTATTTAATCGATGAAACTGGTGAAGGAATAATTGACTAACCTATGTTAGTGTTTTTAGTTGGCTAATGGAGTGGTTGTTATTATTTTTATTTGGCTAAATAAATATTTTTTTTATAGGTTGAAGAATCCTAAAATACAGTGAGAAATGTAGACTGATTCCTGTTTGTTCATCTATTATTTTGTGGGTGAGTTCTTATTTTATCTCACCTATAGCAACAAATTAGACTTGTCAATTAATATTATGGTTTTTTTATATTAAGATCAATTCATCTTACTTTTTTTTTCTAAAAAAACTATTATTTATGGGATTTTGGAAATGATATATATCTGGAAGAATGTTTTGAATTTAAGGAGAAGACTCTCGTGTTTTTTTTTTATGCAATGTTTTAAAACTTGGATATGACAAAAAAAACTATTATTTATGGGATTTGGGAGATGATATATATCTGGAAGAATGTTTTCGATTTAAGGAGAACACTCTCATTGTTTTTTTCTTTATACAATGTTTCAAAACTTGGATCTGGCCTTGGTAACTCGACTGGATGGTCCTATACAAAACTAGAAAATATTAAAAATTTCAAATATTTATTTTATTTTTGTTAAAAATAATTAAAAATCAGCAAGAATTGATTAAATAATATAAATGATTAAACATATCTATAAAAGTCTAATAAAGTATATAAAAGGATTATTGAAAATTTTCAAATAATAGAAATGATTAAAAACATCTATAAAAGTCTTATAAGTATATAAAAGGATTATTGAAAATTTTCATTTATACCATGAAATATTTTAGAAAAATAAAAACAATTCTAAAAAATTGGAGCATGTAATGAGATATGTTCCAAAATCATCATAAAAACTATATACATCATGTAAGGGTGTGGTTTCTATAAGGTTGCAACCTTAAACAACATTTAAGAGGCACTTCCAATATATAAGTTTGGAGTAAAAAATTCATAAGATTGTCTAAAAATTTATTTTTATATTTAATTATAAAATTTTAAACTCTAAAAATGGTTAAAATCAAGTGCTTCTATAAACATATGAAAATATTGAAAATAGACGGTCAAGATAATATGTTGCAAGATGTACTATTTTTGAGACTCAAAATCTTTTACTTTTCATATTCATATATCTCAATGTCGAGATGAACAATTAAAGGGTTTTTCAACATTAAAGCAACTTTTTCCGATAAGATTTTTTAGGTGCATCTGTAATTCTATATTTTTAGGTTGCAACCTTTATGTATTTATAAATCATACAATGAAGAAGATTATTTAATAAATTTTATGAGTTTTTAGTCAATTATAACAAGGTGAAGTTGCTTTAGAAATTGCTTTGACCAAGACCTTAAATACTACTTTTTTTGATGTAGTTGAAGTTGTCGGTCTCTGATACATTCAAATGTCCATATACAATTTTTCGATTACAATGGACTTTTAACTTATGTAAATTTTCAATCTAATAATGTATGATAATGGAAAATTCGACAGAGTTTTCTAACTTCAAATCAATTATCTGAAAAGAACCATATCTCACATTTGAACTTGTTCTCTTAAAATTTAGATAGTTTATCTCAAATTGTTGAACAATTTTCATCAGTTCCTAGTGGACTACACAGAATAGTTAAATCACATCTCACACGTGAACCCGTTCTCTTAAAATTTAGATAGTTTATCTCAAATTGTTGCACAATTTTCATCTGTTCCTAGTGGATTACACATAACAGTTGACTCACAAGAGGAAGCAAAGCTTGCTATAATTTTCAGTTCCTATTGGATTACACATGAGATGCTGCATAAAAAGCTTACTAAACCACCGCCATCAGATATTATTGAGTACTTATATCAAGTTTGAAAAGAATTTTAATTGTTCTATAATATATAGAATACACTATGCTATTCGAAAAAAAAGATAGATAAGATCAAAATAGGTAATCATTTTATGGAACACTATTTGGATCACTCTCCGAGGCGATCTAATTTATGGCCGAACTCACTAGATTATCATTTACATACAATATGTTAGGTATTGTTTGAATGCTTCTTAATGCTTACACGATGATTTGGTCATACTTGTAGCTATAAGAAAATTCCATGAGAATTATTTGTAGTTGTTAAAATTGTTACCAATATGTATGTTGTTTAGTTAACTGGTCAACGAAGAATTGGCCAACTTATGGAGTGGTTATTGTTTTAATTTGGCTTTATAGTTGTTAAAATTGTTACCAATATGTATGTTGTTTAGTTAACTGGTGAAAGAAGAATTAAAATTGTTACCAATATGTATGTTGTTTAGTTAACTGGTGAAAGAAGAATTGGCCAACTTATGGAGTCGTTATTGTTTTAATTTGGCTAAGCTTTAAAAAAAAATTGTTTTTATTTGTCTAAATAAATAATTTTTTATAAGTTGAAGGAAGATTTAGGTAATTTCAATGCAAAATGGTGCAATGTATAGTGATTCTCTGTTCTTTTATCCAAAAATTCTTATCTTACCATAATAGGTGTCACAAAAAATAGTATATTCTGAATTTCAAATTTCTATGGAATAAAGGGTATATCAAATACGATTTTCTTTTATTATACATAAATAATTTATATCATTTCCCTTTCGTATAAATATAAATAATCTATATCTATTTATTGACCTAAACAACATATTTATACAAATAAATAATTTATATCATTTCCCTTTTTGATAAATATAAGTAATCTATATCTAGTTATTGATATAAACAATATATTTATACAAATAAAAATATACTATATTTATTGTAGTATGGAGCGGAAAGATGAGTCTTTATCAATGAATGAAAATTTGTTATTCGATGTATTTTAATTAATCAATAATAACTATTAAATATATATTAATAATATTAATATTATGGCAGATATGGCATTGGAATTGGATTCATCTTCTATTATAATATCGAAATTCATCAAACTAAACAAATATATCCAGATTTAAAAGAAAGATCGCCTTCAGTACTAAAAAACAAATAGAAGTGAGTATTTGTTCTATCGGTGGATAGTTGATCTACTTTAATGCCAATGTTTAAAAACTTCGTCGAATTATATTTTTGGTGAAACATGATTTTTTTTCCTGCACTTTTATAATATGATTTTTTTAGTATAATTCAATTTTTAATGAAGTCAAGATTTTATATCCCATTAATATAGTATAATTCAATTTTTAATAGAGTCAAGTTTTCACATTCTATTAATATAAAATAGTTTATTTCTTCACTTTTGTAATATGATTTATAGTATCATTCAATTTTTAATGAAGTCAAATTTTCATGGGAAAAGTTTATATAGTGCCAAGGCTCTAAACAATCAAATTCGAGCTTACCTCAAAAATTTTACTAGAAGATATTGTTTTGATGCCCAAATATCCTCAAATTCATCTCGATATCAAGATACATGGACATGAATAAAAAAATAAATTTCAAGTTTTGGAAATAGTATATTTTGTAACACACTTTTAGATCGTCAAATTTTAAGATTTTCAAGTTTTCATAGATCTCTCAATCTATATTATTTTTAAAGCTTTAAACTTTATAAATAAAAATGAAAATATATTTTAAGGCTATCGAAAAGATTTATGATATTGAAACCATATTTCTTGACACTATTTGAAAATAGGCTCTAATTTGATTGTTTAAAGCCTAGGTTCTCTATAAACTGCACCCAATTTTCATATCCCATTAATATAAAATAGTTTGTGATATCCCTATGTAGCAAGCCTATACTATCCTTTATAGTATCATTCAAATAAAAAATCGATAGTGTCATTCAATTAAAAAATGGACATGGTTTTTACGAGTCCTGGCTC
>NW_006499905.1:1320042-1354871 GCF_000471905.2 Amborella trichopoda | reverse complement strand
AATTTTTTTTACCAATCTAAATCACTTGAAATTTTAGACGTATGTTCTTTTTATCAAAGCCGACTTAATAAAATAATAATAATCTGTAAAAATAAACTTGATCAAAATACCCCCGAAACTTTACGGGGCTATTTGGTTAATTTTTTAATATAAAATTTTTTTTGTGATATTTTTTGAAGATTCAGCTATTTTTTTAATGAACACACACCTAAAATTTCAAGTGATTTGGATTTTGTAAAAAAAAAATTAAAATTCAAATACTATCGTGCATCCATGATCGTCAGATCGGCCCAAATTCAATATGAGTTGTTGAGCTTATTTTTACGTGTGAGCCCACTGGCTCACATGATCATTTTCCTTTATATATAGACGTACGTCCATCTTCATGATCTACATTTGTGATGGATTTTGGATTTATATATATTCTATGGAGAAAATGAATGTGTAAAAAAAAAACATTTTTAAAAGCTAAAAATGATCATTTTGCAAGTAAGTTTTTTGAGAGAGATTACAACTCTACCTTTTTTTTTGAGGGAGATTACAACTCCACCTCTAACTTTTACGTGATTCGGGTAGCCGAGTCTAAGCTCTACTAATATTAATGATGATGAATCATGTCCATCCTCTATCGGTATCGTGCCCTTCCATCTCATTATTGTGGATCATAAATCCTTATGGACTGCCCATCTTATCAATTGGCTCTTAAATCCTTATGGACGATGTGGCTCATAAATCCTTATGGACTTTCCATCTTATCAATTGGCTCATAAATAGAGTCAAGAAATGTGGTTTTAATATTGAAAATTTTTGTAATAGTTTTAAAATATATTTTTATTTTTTATAAAGTTAAAAACTTGAAAATCTTGTAAATTGACATCTAAATATGCCTTATAAAATACGCTATTTCCAAAACTTGAAATCTATTTTTTTTCTCATGTTGCATCTTGACGTAGAGATGATTAATTTGAGGATATTTGAGCATAAAAACAACCTCTTCTAGTTAAATTTTTGAGGTAGGCTCTAATTTGATCGTTTAGAGCCTTGGCTCTATATAAACTTTTTCCATGTATTATTGATACAAAAAAATACGTAAAATCATAAAAATCGAGTTAAATTTTGCATTGTGAGCCTTTGGCGAACGGTTAATTTAACTTCTGTTTAAACTTCATTTAAAGATGCGTGGAATTGTAAATGGTTTAGTTTTTCTTTTTCAGCTTAACAACAAGCCCTTTTTTTATTTAGAAACAATATACAAAAAAATAATATACAAAGAGACTATTTACTTTTTAAAATGTTTATTTAAAAACAATATACAAAGAGACTATTTACTTTTAAGATGTCATAATTACTTATGTCTATAAGTATTTTAAATGGGGCGGTTATAAGTGTATTCAGTTTAAAAATTCGTTACACACCTTAAAGATGTCTAGACTCAATTTAAAAAACTTTTTTTTGAAACCGACTCAATTTTAAAAACTATTTTTTGAACTTCGCCTAATGACTGATATGTCAATGGTTTGGATTTTTTAAAGTTGTCTAGACAACATTTAAGAAACAATTTTTTGAACTAGTCAATGGTTTAACTGATGTGGCAATGATTTGGATTAGGTTTTAACAATCATGAACCATCATGAGATCAGAGCAGAGGAGAAAAACAGACGAGAGGAACAACTGATGTGTCAATGGTTTGGATTAGGTTCAAACAACTATGAGAACAAAATCAGACGAAGAGGAACCTACTATACAACCACAATCATCAAAAGGGAAGCGTTGAAAAACAATTAGGCCACCGACACAAGACCACAATCATCAGAAGGAAGGGAAACGTTTAAATACAACCACAATCATCAGAAGGGAAGCGTTGAAAAACAATTAGATCATAGACACAAGACCACAATCATCGGAAGGGAAGCACTGAAAAAACAATTAGACCACAAGCAAATAAAAAACAATTAGACCACAAACACAAGCAAATGAAAAACAAGACCACCGACACAAGCCAATGAAAAACAATTAGACCAAATGGGGTCAGAAGTGAGCGTTTAAAAACAATTAGACCACAGACAATCAAATGAAAAACAATTAGACCACAGACACAAGCAATCACAATCATCAAAAGGAAGCGCTGAAAATAATTAGACCACACAAGCAAATGAAAAACAATTAGACCACAAACACACGCAAATGAAAAACAAGACCACCGACCCAAGCAAATGAAAAACAATTAGATCAAATGAGGACAAGAGTTGAACGACAAGAATCCCAGAGCAGAATACTGGTTTATGACCTCCTTGTATGGTTAATAGTCTAGTAGTATACAATCCATTATATTTAATAGGATCACGTGCTGATTCTTTAAGATCGAGCGCATTAACCAAGCACTTGTTGATCATTGCATGAAACCACAACGGTTCAACTACCACTATGAAAGCATTAACGAAGCACTACCACTATTATTGTATAAAAAGGGGTACAATTTGCATACGGATGCATCCATAAGTGTAAAGACAAAATGTGCCTTCAAAATGGCATATAATTTTGATGTAAAATATTTTTAGGATTCTCTCAAAATCTATTTTTATATCTAATTATAAAATTTTAAATTTAAAAAATAGCTTTTATAATTATAAATTTAAAAAATAGCTAAAATCAAGTAGATCTATAAACATATGAAAATCTTGAAAATAAACATTGTAGATAATATGTGGTAAATGCACTATTTCTAAGACTTAAAATCATTTTATTTTTCATAGTCATACATCTCGATGTCAAGATAATCAATCAAAGGGCTTTTCAACATTAAAACTACCTTTTCCGATGGATATTTGAGAGGCATCCGTTCATTTCATTATTCAACATATGGATAATGATCTCAAAACCCTCAATATGGAATACCCAACTCCATATGGATAGTGATCTCAAAGACCTCAATATGGAATACACAACTCTTAACTTGGTGATGTAATATGGAGTACACAACTCCATATGGATAATGATCTCAAAGACCTCAATATGGAATACACAACTCTTAAATTGGTGAAGTTCTTTCAAGTGTATTGTAAAGATGGTAGTGGATATACCTTATTCATTTGTGTTTTAAGATCTACTGGGAGATTAGGATCTAATAGGAGATTAGGCCTATGTGGAACATTTGAAGTGCGCAAAAACTCACTGCTGTCCAAAATAAAATTTCACAAATGATGAGACACACTTTATTTATTGGATTTCACAATAAGTCCAAAATAAAATTTCTCAAATGTTACGACACACTTTTATCTATTGAATTTCACAACAATGACTACAACTGATTGTGATCTCTTTGTACAGAAAATAAATAATCTCCTACTCCTACTCCTACTACACAATGCCAATAATAGAAAAGATACCTAAAATGTTCGGGCAAATGCTTCATACTTCAAACTCATTTTTCCTACACAAAGATGTTGGATACTATTTAGCATATCATTCACAAGCTAACTTTTCATCGTTTCATTAAGCACTACGGGTATTGTCAGCCTATAAAATCAGTCCATCCCAGAATAACAACAATAAAAATTACAAACTTAGATTTTTTGGGCTCCTTGAAGATTAAATTTTTAGGGTTAAACAAACCATTTATTTTTGGTACAAAGTCACAATCACTTTAACCATTGGATGTGAAATTCAATAAATGAAAGCACGTAACATAGCCGAGACATTTTATTTTGGAATTTATCCCCAAATAATAACACATCCTCAACCATCCAATTTCAAATCTAACAATCAACGATGATTGTGACAAAGTTAAACAGTCTCATTAGATAAATTCCCTCACCACGAGGAAGATGGGACAACTTAAATCAGAAGGCAAAATACAATACCTAAGCAAATAAACTCAGAAAACAACCAACTATAATCAATCCTTCAGAGACAATTTCTCAAACGTCTGATCCCTGCCATGGATACCAAAACGTTAAAGAAAAAACGGGTCATAATAAAATCAAACGAAAGGCAATTTCAGGCATTGTCCTCACACTACGGCATAATTGATAGTCTGTATGAGATAAGCTAAGCCACATTGGCATTTGAATAAATTGTTAAGAGATGGAAAAATCACATCGAAAATTAAAACATTTAACATCCGGCTCAAAAAATGAAAGCATCCTCACAAAAAAAAAACCGACATTAAGACCTTGGTAGCTGCCTAAACTAATGGAAGAGAACCAGAACCTTTATTGAAGCAAATTCTAATTCATCCTCCTAATCATCTCGTTGATGTAATGCTCGCGGTTTCCGGCATCACCGCCTTCAACATAATGGTTCCTCTTCTTTTTCAGACCTCCTAGTGGAGCACTTAATTGGAAAGGCCACAAAAAGTTGTTTGCCTCCTTGAAATGAGGTCCAACTGTCATTATCTCATGAATGAGATCTTCGATGCAGATAATGCAAAATTTACCCAAGGCCTGCAATAAAAGTTTTAATAAGGAGATCACATAGATTAAAATCAAATACATGGTTTCTTCAACTAAAGTTTTGAAGAACGACTTTATGCATAAGATCGATACCTCTTCAATGATGGAATTGTCGGTTAATGCAGTTCTCTGATGATTCAATTTCCCATAGCCTCTCTTGTAAATCAGTTCTCTAACACTCTTCAAATTAGGATACCTACAGCATGCACAAGCCAATATATAAGTGAGACAATAAAAAAACACCAGGTCACGAGGATGATTTCGAAGGTGATGAAACATACCCATAAGTTACATAAGGCTCAACCCTATGCAGCATATTCATAGTTGCCTTGTTCACTTTGAGGAAGACACCATTAAATATCTGCCAGGATATACAGTAATACAGCATCATGTCAAGACTGACCATACAAAGTTATAACCACCTCACGGGTAGAAGGCAACCCTTACCTGCCTCAAACGCAAAAGCTGCAAAATCTTCCTGGTCTTTGGGTGCATGGCATTGATACTGAGAGAAGAAAAGAAAAAAGAAGTGGAAATATGAGATTACATATTACAAACAAAAGGGTTTCAATCAAAATTTGTAGATGGAGAAAAATATGAGCAGACTAAAGTTTGAAATAAGGACACATTAATGTAGTAAGGGTGCAAACATCAAGCAATAACTTGACTTCTTGTTTGAATCATAAACATCTAACTAAATGATCAAATTTATATCCCAGATGCTATTAAATAATGGGAGATATCAGTCTTCACAAACTCTTTCCTACTTCTGGAATGCCAGAAGGAAGGCAAGATAGGGAGGAGTTTTCCAAATTCTGATCAACAGTAGAATGGGGTTGAAGTTTGCAAAGAAAGGACTGGCTCTAGAGAAATTCCAGATAGAGACACAAGTGCTGCTAAAATATGAGTAACCAAAAAGTACATGGCAGGAAATTTTTTTTTTTTGGACCAAAACCCAGGAAACGAATAGAGATAACAAGCATGGAAACTCAACCACCAACTCAAAGAGTTATCCATAACTAAAAAGACAGACAGGGAAGTCTCAGCCTAATGGAACATGAAATGCACCATATAGCCGAGGCTTTAGGTTCCGTGTTTAGTCCAACAGGGAGAACCATTAAAGCTGTTGCTGAAGACATGGGAAACGAGACAGAGAATGTACGGCAAGGGAAGTATGGTGTAAGGTCCAGCATGCAAAAAAGAATTTTGATAACCTATATACCATAGACAACAAGCAGAATAATGGCTACATGTAGAAGCCATTGTTCCTCCACTTTGAGAGGACAGGAATAGCTCATCTCATCCAACAATCATTGAGAACAAACAGCAGAGACATAGCCCATAATAATCCCAAATTAACAAAGCTCTAAGAAGTAGGAAAGAGAATAAGTAGTGAGATATTGGGAGCAGGAAGAGAACCACGTATAATTATAGTTTGTACTTGAAAATCAAGGAGGTTGAGAGGATGGATCTAATTGTTGGCACAATAAAATTAAAACCCTACCAGACAGAATAAAGACATAGACCCCTAGAAAAATGAACTTGTCTAGCTCCAATGGAATATGGGCACGACAGGATCAGATTATTAATGGACATCAGTACTAGTATGCTGGCAGATACTTGATTTCTGTGATAAGTCTTATTGGAGGAAATCTCAAGTTGTTGATGATGTAGGAAAAGAACAAAAGAAGTAAAAGGAGAGAGAATCTACCCTCTCTCTAGGCATAATAGGGAGCTCACACAGAAGGGTGGGAGATTTGGCCCCCTCCCCAAGCTTGCAACGAATTCCACCCCCAAAAAAGGATATTTTCGCAATACCCAAAATCATTTCTTCTTCTCTATCTTTTCCTTGTGCAACACTTTCACAATTATAGGAGAAAAAAACTATAAAACCCTGACTTGCCCTACATAAAAACCATAAGGATCATTTCCTGATTTTCAAAAAGCTACCTAGGTGACTTTACTTTCTACCATTTACCAACATGAGGGGCAATATTTGATCAACAAATACACCTATCGTCACCTATACATATGTCTCAAATGAAATTCGCAAGAAACGGGGATATAGCCATCAGTTATTAATCATGGAAAGTACAAAATGCATAATCCCTAAGGCGTTCTATTCTAAATCCTTGGAAAGCCGTCACTATAGTCAGGTATTGATGATGACAACGTGCTTACATACCAAAGCACATCAGCTTTTTTCTCTCTTTTGACAAATCAAAAGCACATCAGCATTAACAATAAAAAATTTAAATCTTTTTTTACGAAATGTTTGTCAATTTCTTCCACCAAATAGCGATTTGCAACATATATTACATTACACAAACGCTAATGAAGATTTACATCACAAATAAAACAAAACAAAGTCCATTTTTGGAAGTATACAACAACATTGTAGAAATATTCAAATAGGTACTGCAGATCTTATAATGTCTCCATACTAGAATAGAGAACATACCCACGAATACGAATGATAAACAGCAATTTAGCCTCAGGGCTCACATAGAATCCACCTTTCAACTTGGCTTCTCGCTTTAATCTAACCAGTTCAAGCTCCTGGAAATCATGCAAGAAAATCACAATACCAATTGAATAAATACACGGCAAACAATCATTTGAAAGCCCCAAAAACAAAAATACATAAATCATGCAGAAAACATAGAACGCACTGAGTCACCTGCTCTTGATACTCCTTCGCATATTCTTGTGCCCTCTTAAACATCACTTTCCTGTTATCGGCATTTTTCTTCTTCTTGGCTTGAAGGGCCTTCTTCTTTGCCAGCACCCATTCCTCGCTCCTCTTCCTCTTCTTCAGCACAGATGCTGGAACAATGGCGCCAGTCTTGACCTCTTCTTCATCCATCCCTGTATAATACACCACTTACCAACATTTAAACCTGAGTCATGAAACCCCAATAACCAACTTCTGTGAGAATGAAATTCTTCATCAATAATCAAATCCAGTTCACCAAACCAAAACTCCGCAAAACACACATCCAGTTTGTTAATAAAAAGCGAAGATTCAAGTTGAAAAGTTCAAAATATATTAAACCCAAAATACAAAACCAAAATCAG
The DNA here is from genome assembly GCF_000471905.2 of Amborella trichopoda. The sequence goes on along the minus strand of NW_006499905.1, from coordinate 1,347,342 downwards.
AAACCAAGATGTCAAACCATCCCTACATAGCAAGTTGAGCTCCAAAACCATTATATTAAACCTGGGTGTCAAAATCCTCAATACCCAAATTTTCTGAGACAAACATATTAAATACAAAAGATGGAATTCTTCATATATAACCAACAACCCATATTAAAATTATTCTATAAAAAACCACTTAAGCATAACCAAATGGACAAAAATATCCATTTTCCAACAAAAAGGTCAAAATGATCGGTGGGAAATCCGACCATGAGGTCTGATAGAAGACACTGCAAAAAACCAATCTACCACTTAATTGAACTTAGGAACCCACATTATCAAACTCAGTTCCATTGCATCCTCATGTCAAATAAAAAACGAAAAAAGAAATGCAGTACAGCAAAATGTGAATCAGAAGCCATATGGATCATGATTAGAGTGATTCTCACATGAAAAGACAGTAAAAACAGAAAAATAAAATGGGATCCAAAGTTAGCTCAGTTCCTATATTCGGGTCTGAATATTAGAGTTTTAGAGAAGAAACCCTAACAAAAATATCACTATCTAGATTGCTCAAAACTAACATGAGTACAAGAATGACAAACAATATAAACTAAGGAACAATATGTATAATATGGTATGAATGATTGGAAACTCAAAAAAGATATTCAATTTCAATTTCAAAGATCCATCACTATAATGTAGCTTAGCATCAGGGTAATCAGCAGTAGGGGTGGCAATGGGTCAGGTCCTGTTGGACCTGGACCCCGACCTGGACCGGCCGGTTCCAAAATGATTGTACCCGTACCTGTACCCATGCCCGAGATTAGATTTTGGACCTGGGACCAGGACCCGTACCTACAAATCAAATGAAACAAATGCCATGAACTCTAAACAGTATACACTCGTTAGATTTACAATTGTTACAGAACAGGTGAACTAGAAAGCTCATATTTGAGGCAACGAAACAAGTTAGCACAATTGAAATGGAAAAAAAAATTTAAAAAAGGGAAAGGGGCTGGAGTCGTGGAGGTAGCACGCCACACCCTAGTCACCAATTTGTGATTTCCATTCCCACTACTAACACCACCCCATTAACACCTTCAAAAACCTAACTCCTAATCTACTTGAAAAAACGGGTAGGAGCCCGTCTTCTCCACTGAATTACCCAAAAAAACTAAAAATTAAAAAAACACAATTGAAGTAACAAAAAAGATTAATAAAATCCACTGAATTACCCAAAATGAAAAAACACAATTGAAGTAACAAAAAAGATTAATAAAACACAAGAGTTAAGCACACAGTTACATCCATTTAACAAAAATTGCATCCATCCATTCATCCATTTAACACAGTTACATCCATTCATTCATCGATTTAACAGTTACAATAAGGGACCGCAAATAAAAAGAAATACACCCATTTAACAAAATTGCTTCAATGGAGATGCAATTAATTTATGGGGAAAACACAAAGAAATAGAGAACTAGAGGGTTTCTGAAAGAGCGGTTTTCCAAAATACAGAGAAATAGAGAGAGAGAGAGAGAGAGGACATCAGATGAGAGAATAATAAAATATGGAAGAGAGAATCGAATGGAAAACAGATGAGAGAGATTTATCGATAGGAGAAATCTTTCAGATGAGAGAGGGGGTTGTATCTTACCTTCTTCCTTATTCGATTTAACGAGAGCAGAGAGACTGAGAGAGTGGTGGGACTAGGGTTTCGGGGGTTGGTCGCTGCCTGGCTGGACTTCGAATAGAGAGAAGGCGAGTGCTCAAAGAGTGAGAGAGGCAGTTTCAGAGGCGGTAGGGTTTGGCGTTTGGGGATTTACTGATTTAGGGTTGGACACGGTTTCTATGAGTCCACGGACTCACATGTAGAAATACGGCCCCATTAATAATATATTTTTGAAATAGAATTAAACTTAATTTTAAGGGAATATATAATCATAAACTTGTAGATTATTAATCTGTAAAAATAAGTAATTTTTTTTTAAAAAAAAGTAGGAATTACATTTTTTTAGAGAGCATATTTGAACTATTGATTTTGTTTTTTTCTAGATCTACACTTTCATTGGTGGATAGTGTAGATCTCCAAGCCCCCAAAGCAACAAATACGGGCTTGGACTCACCAAGCAATTCTCCTTTCCGATAAAAGAAAAGTTAAACCATGGGATACATAGTTTGATTAATTTGGGGTTAATTATAGTTAGGATATGGTTTAGTTGGACGATTACGATTTAAAGTGTTTTAATACTTTCTAGTAGTTTCTACCCTTAACCCCAAAAATATATATATATTTTCTTCCAAACCGACAAAGTCAAAAAATAATGTTCATATAGAGTCACGGTTCTAAACAATCAAATTAGAACCCACTTCAAAAATTTCACTAGAAGAGGTTATTTTGATGCACAAATATCATCAAATATATCATCTTGACATCAAGATACATGGAAATTGTACATCTTGTAACGTATTTTTAGACCGTCAATTTTCAAGATTTTCATAGATCAGCTCGATCTATACTAATTTTAAAGCTATCACAAAGATTTTCAATATTCAAACCACATTTCTAATATTCAAACCACATTTCTGAATAATATTTGAAGGTACATTTTTGTCACCTTTCCATCGCCCGCTGTCACACATACGAGTTCTTTAACCCAATCTATGCCGAACCGGCTTTTAGCACAAACGAAATGCCGGACCAGTTCTATATTAAAGTTGTGCCGGTTCGGCACATATTGGGCTCCCACTTGCTTAAAGAGAGAGAGTGGAAAACTCGAAAAAAAAAACAAAAAGAGGGTATTTTGGTTAAAAATAAGTAAACTATTATACTTGGGGGTGGTTGCATGTAAAAAAAAGCATTGAGGTTATTAATGTGATATGCTAGAAAGCACAATCCAATGCTATCCATAATTTTTCCTTTATTCTTCATTTTCAAAGTGATTTACCTACGAGCTTTAAAATTTTAGGTAAAATATAAAATGTTTTGCTTATAATTTTAGGTAAAATATAAAATGTTTTGCTTATAGGCAAAAATTACCAAGAAAGCCGGTCAACCTGTTTTTTTTTTTTTTTCAAAATTGCCACTCCGTCACAAAATTCGATTTGATTTTTCTTTTCTTTTTTAGTTTTTTTATTAGTAAGATAGTGCCCTAAGCCTTAAGGCCCTGCCTTACGAACAAAAAAAAAGTAAAAACTCAAAATTAAGTTAGATCGAGAGGCAATTTTGAAAAAAAAAAAAATGAGTTAGACCAACCTTCTTTATAATTTCCACCTGTGTATTTTATCTAAAATTTTAAAGTCCATACATAAATCACTCTCATTTTAGCATAAGAAATGGATGTCACATTTCTCATTTTTTCAGGTTTGATGATTGTTGCTTGCACCTACAAGTCAACCCACAACTAACACTGTCTCTCTCTTTCTCTCTCTCAACTGACCTCCATCCTCTATCTAAAAGTGAATAAACAAAGTGAGAAGATTACTTGAGATAGGTTTATTATAGTTCCCTTCTCTTCCCTTTGGCTATTCTCGGTTCATAGGATCAGGGAAGATGGTGCCCATATTGATAATTGGTTTCTCTCTCATCCCTCTCACTCTATACCTCCCACCATGTAGAAATCTGACCTTTCTTCTCTATAGGCTCTCTCTATGTTTTCACAACACCCTTCATGCCTCTCCAAGCACAATTTCTAGGGTCCACAGTCCACCACAAAGGTTTACAACAATGGGCTTCACACTTTGAAGGTTACACCCTCTTATTTCTTCTTTAATTTGAACAATGTTGGTGTTTTTTTAAAAAAAATTTCTATCAAAATATGTATTTTTGTTCTGCTGTGTTTTATGCAAATGTTTGATACAGTAGGCTGTGATCTAGAGATTTTGTCTTGGTTTTGTTTGGTTTGTTCTCTAGCTTTTTTAAATGCTTGTGGTGTAAGGCTTGGGGGTTTTGTTTGGTTTGTTCTCTAGCTTTCTTAAGTGGTTGTGGTGTAAGGCTTGGGAAGATATTAATGGCAGCCATTGTTCTCTCTCTCTATATGAGCATGTCTAAGATAGATTTGAGGTTAAGAAATGTATGACTTATCCCAGTGCTCGAAAAATTTTAATTGGCCTCAAAAACCAGTCAAGAACCAAGTCCAAATAACTGGTAAATCGGCCGGTTCAACCGGCTTAACAGGGCAAGTCGCGGCCAATCCAAAAAGGTTGTGAAATTGGGACCCCAAGTTTTAGCTGAAATTTGCTTGAGGACAACAAAACCATCAATTCTTGTGAATACATTCTATAAGATAATGTTTTTCTTTCATACTTTCAATTATGGTATAGCATCCACAGAGGGTGCACTAGTACCTGGTTCAGATTGAATCTCAGATCCATCTAAGAGCAACAAATTAATTTAATTTTTAATTTTATTTTATATTATTTATATTCACATAAAAATTGGGCATTTGTATGGGGCACACCCAATGAAAATTTAACAGAATAAAGTAAAAAAAAAATGACCAAAATACCTCTAACATATTCAGGGGTATTTTAGATAATTTTTTATTTCGATTAATTATTTTCTATTTTTCTTAAGTGTGTCCTATAAAGATGATGCTTGTACGTGTACGCCCCAATTTTTCATGTAAATATGATTTTTGTACAATATTACAAATAAAAAAATAAAATTGATTTGTGGCTGTCAAATTGAAACAGTACTTGTATACCAAGATGTGGATGCTATACTTTTCAAGAAATTTCCATACATTTCGCTTTTGAGAGGATAATCAAATTTATGGGATGCAACCTCCTCTTAAAATCTATAGAATGTGGGTCTAAATCAAACTACGGGAACAAGTTGAGTCATGGCCTATCAATAAAATTTACCATAGAGCCGATACGTTGTAAATCAAAACAAGAACACATATTCAGCCATACATGCTCACTATTTAATAATAATAACGATAGTAATGATAATAATAACAACAACAATGATAATAACCTACACATATTCAGCCATGACCTGTCAAATAAAACTCTAAAAAAAAAAAAAAGTGATCTAAATCAAACTAAGGAAATAATTTCAGTCATTGGAATATCAAAATCTTCCATACATCTAGAACTATCGAACTAAGTAATTATCAATCATCTACATTAAGAAACCTATGCCCAAAATCATGACGAAACCTCCAGAAATTTTACCAAAATTTGGGCCTTCGAATGAAAGTGTGGAATGGAGAAGCGATGGAAATAAGACATCGGAGGAGACTGAACCATTGCCTTTGTATTTGAGCCTTAACTCCACTGGTAAAGGTTCACTCTCCTACGATTCTCACCCCCATACCCTCTAAATTTTCTCTCTCCTTGAAGCCATGAAGTGGTGGAATTGGAGAAGGTGATGATGTAAGACATCCGAGCAGATCGAGCCAGTAAAAGTTTAGTTGGGTAAACAATCCATGGTTCGATCTCCTCCGATTATCACTTTCACACCCTCTCTCTTAATGTTCTCTCTCTAGAACTTGAAACTCTCTCTCTTGCTCTCTGAAAAAAATTTAGGGGTGGTCTTGGAGAGAGACAAGATGAGGGATTGTTGTTGGAGTGGGTTCCAATTTATAGTAGTCGAAGACATTTTATGTAGTTCAAGGACAAGGTGCTGAAACATGCTAGTATTGTGAGTTCTCTCAAGCATGTGAAGTTGGTTCTTTTCAACATCATGCAAAAATCCCCTCTCTCTCTCTCTCTCTCTCCAATTTGACTGCAGGGAATTGTTGCATTGTATCCCTCTCTCCCCCTCAATTTGACTGCATGCGAAAAAGCCTCTCTCTAGTATATATCGTATAAGAAAGAGTACAGATTTTTCAGTACTTTTAGGACCCGGTTTCTATGCTGCCAAGCCTGCATATGTAAAAATGTGGGCCCCTTAATAAATTTATTTTTGAGATAGATTTTTTGACTTGATTTTTAAAGACATGTAATCTCTAACATAGAGATCATGAATATGAAAAAATAAATAAATTTTAAAAACTAAAAATAGTAAATTCTAATAAAAAAACATTTGAACAGTTAGTTTCCATTTTTTTAAGATAAAACATGGACGCTTTACAATTTTTGAACGGCATATGTAGTCATGCGGTCCAACCCACATGAAACAATTTTCTGTACTTTTATGTATAGATTCTTCTATGTATAAGAAAAAGTATACATAATTTAATACGTGATCCTTCTACCAAAGCTCAAAACAAAGGAGATACTTTTGAGTACATTTAAATGTTTATCTCTCTCTCCTCTCTCTATCTAAGGTGCTAAATGATAACATCCCCTCGAGAATCAAAACTCATGGTACACAAATTGTGGTTAGAATACTTGCAAACAAGGTTGAGAAAAAGAGTGATAACGGAATGGGGCTGACATTGGAAGGATGGAAAATACCAAAGAAAATCATACCACACAATTATATATATGTGTGTGAAAAATGATTTTCGTGAGCCTGCCAATTTATTGAATGTATAGGTTTGATGACTCAGCCTCAATAAGAAGGGTTACGTCTACAGTCATAGCAAATTAAAATTCAATGTAGTGATGAGAGTTACATCACATATTTTGAGATGCAAAGTTACCTCCTAACCCTAGACAAATTCCAATCGAGTAACTTTTTTATATCAGCTCTCCTAATCGACATCATCCGTCAATCTCCTATCTCTATTCTACAGTTAAACAACTATCCAATAAAAAAGCCTTGAGACCAATTTAGTCTCTCACTAAAATGGAGATTCATCCAATATCTCTATGAGAACTACTTCTATACAAGAAACCAATCTCTCACTTTGACATGAGGCACTATTGTAGCATTTCTCTATTTAAGAAGCTCACTTTTCTCAATGTAGAGGCCTTACCTCTTTATGTAGGATGCTCCTGTGTCTCTTTCGGGAGGAAGACATATTTCCCATATAGTGCGTAAAAATGGGTGGACAAATTTTTTTTTTTCTTATTCTTTTATTATATATATATATATAGCAAATAGAAAACTTCGATGAATTTTCTAATTAATTTAAAAAACTTATCGATATCAATTTTAATATCAATCCCATATATAACATGGGATTTGCTTATGGGAATGATTTTGGATATCCCTGTATCCATCCAATACACGTCACCAAATTGTTTTCAACACAAGAAATAAGGGGCTTAGTTTGGTTAGTAATCCATTTCATTTTTATGCTGCCACACATGTTATGGGTCTCAGTAGTAATTTTTTATTCTTTTTTGCCTCCGTAATTTTCTGCTATATGTTGATTATTTAAAGGAAAAAGTTTATATTAAATCTCAAAATTGGTACGGTGCATTAAAAAAACCCACCTGTGCTGGAAAACCCTCAAGTAGATCATCTCAACTTTTAGATTCACATATCATAAAAAAAAAAGAGCTTTATAGTCCTAAAAAATAAGCATCTTCTAATATATTATCTAGACCGTCTATTTTCAAGTGTTTAGAGATATGCATGATCGTCACCAGTTTTGAAACTTTAAATTTTATGGGAGCCACAATAGATATTTATATCAACGCAAGGCTTTATGGCTCCGAAACTGCATTTTCAACATAGTTTTGAGACACACCTTACTGCAATAGTATAAGGTTGACACCCTATACAAACAAATTTATAAAGAGGTAAAATATTTCTGCAGATTTCAATGTCCAGATTGACTCTCGTCCATCACTCTAGCCCATCCAGAGTATGCTATGCGACCGATCAGCTCACAAAATCATCTTCCTAGAGTGTTTAGCTCATAGGAGGTTGGTTTAAAAGGGATATGATGGTACAAATGGAACACATGCCAGTGGTTTTGTCCTTTACAGGGGTGTGGTTTGCAAAATATGGAATATCATATTCATATTTAAATAGAGTGTGGTTTGTATAAGGTTTCAACTTTAAACAATCGCACCTCCAACCTTCATGAGAGGACGTAATTTTGGTATTGAAAACTTTTAGGATAACCCGGAAATCTATTTTATATCTAGTTATAAAAGTTCAAACTTTAAAACTGGTTCAAATGAAGTAGATCTATAAACATATGAAAATCTTGAAAACAATCTAGATAATATATTATAAAATATACTATTTTTGAGACTCGCAATCCATTTTTCTTCTTCTTTTTTTTAATATCGTACATCTAGATGTCATGATGATCACTTAGATAGTTTTCCAATGTCAAAACAGCCATTTCCAATGTGGTTTGTAGGAGCACCTTAATTCTATAATTTAAGGCGTCAACTATACATAAAGTTTTTCCATTTGAATAAAGAAAAGTAGTGTACATTTGGGTCACATTTCTACATGTGCATAACTGGCGCATCTAACATCCATCTTAAAGACGATGTAAAAAGATGGTGATCCCATAAAAACCTCAACAGTGGATAAAAATCTGTCAAAAAATGTTCATTTTTATTTTAAAATTATCTTCGTATAGATTGTCAACTCCTAAAATGTTTGGATCCAAAATAGACCAATAAGATAAAATTTGGAGGGTTGACTCATATAACTAGATGAATCGCCTGTACGTCAAGACCTTGCCGTTTCAATCACCAGAGATGATCAATTTTTTTTGTTACTTTATTCCTCTTTGATTATAATAGTTGCCTCTTTAGGCTCTAATGGGTCCAGATAGTTTTCACCTCATTCCTCAGGGTCCTTGAGTATCTTTTCTCAATCAAGATAATTAGTGGTTGACTCGATCTAATCAAGGATTATTCACAATCGCATTATTATACTGATGGGATGATACTCATGCATCAACCGAACCTTCACAAATTGTGAAAAAATTTCTCCAATATTTTATCAATCTGGTTTTTGGTATAAATGGATCATGTTTCTTTATGAGAGAATTCAATATATTCGACGTATGAGATAAGGAAACACATGCTTGGTGTGAAGTTTATTGAGCACCACTGTATTTTTCCGGTGTAAATTAACTCCGTTTGGAAAATAATGGAAAATCCAATGTCTGTCTTTGATATTAACAAAATTTAGTCCCATCCAAGATTGATTTGCACCAAAAGGCAGGATTGATTTACACCCAAAATCTTGCAGATGCCAACAAACTTCACTCCATGCAAAACATGCAATAAATCACCAAAAGAAATTTCAAATCCATTTCTTTTTGTGAATTCATCACTCATAAGAATAGCATAATAAGCATAATCAGAAAACTTAATTGTTACTAAAATAAATGCCTTAGCATATGTTACACAATAGGCCAATGGATTACATGGCACTAAAGAAAACTACCATGCACCGTGGACTACGATATTACAGCTGCTAAATGTCAGTGCTAAGGTCCATCAACAGGTTAATCACACAGCTGAAATCATTGCCTAATCTTAACATGTTTACAAAAAAGCGGATGCCTTTCTTATTGCCATCGTTTTGAAGACTTTGAAGATGATGAGTGTGCCTGATCAGTTGAAGCTCTTCTCGAACCTGATCATGTAAGTAATGAAATAAATATTCAAACTGTATATTACAACAACGATACAATAGAATCTAAGAAATAGAAATGAATAATAAACACAATAACAGTTAAACAAAACAATACTGAAATAATATTCAATTAAAGAAACAATATTCTGTATTATTATTCTTATATTTATACTTTAATTTGATTATTTGATTTGAATTTTGATAAAATATAAATATTAAAATAGAAATAGATATTTTTTATTTGAAATAATCTAATTCATACATATTTATATATATGTAGCCATAGTATTATATATATACTGTATTAGTGCATATTAGATGTTTGATGTTTCATATTTATATTACTTATATAACATATTCTATAACATATATAAATCAAAAAATCAAGGATAAAACCAATAAAGTAGAAAGGTGAAAAGGAAAAATGCAAGCAAAAAAATCACATATTGTTCATACATACTTGAGGCATTCTTGGTCGACAGCTTGGATGGTACTCGGGCAGATGCTGTTTGTCCCGGTTTCATTGGCGGACGGGGAACTCGTGAGGGAACTTTCAACCTACAACGAATTTATAGCGTAAGTAAATTAAATATGAAAAATGTAATACTAAAAGATAACAATAATTTATAATTAAAAAAATCCAGAAAAAATTATCGGTCGGCACTGGCGACCAAGGCACATTTGCTTGGGCAAGATAGACATGATCCAAGGGTGTGTGGCCACGACCACCAATTTAACTAAGCCTGCCACAATCCTACGGTTCACAGAAAATCATAATGCTCAAGTCTTCACCATTTATTTAAATAAGAAATGGTGATGACAAGAGAAAAAGAGAAATGTGCCTACCGAAACAAGGCGTGACCCAATGGTAGGGCCGTAGCGCTGAGAATGAGTCGGATCAGGTCCGAGAGTCCAATCGAATCCAGGATATTTGGATTTGGATCAATATCCAAAAAGTATACAAAGGATTCGGATCCAGATCTGGACCCGATCGGATTCAAAAAACATTATATATTATTTTATCTATAAAATATATATAACAAAAAAAAATACTATATATCATATATGTATATACAAAATAATATCTAATATATTAAAAACTAGGTCGTATCCCGATCAGATCCACCTGCTGTTCAGATCCAAATTTCAGATCCAGATCCAACCCATCGGATCCAAATCTTGGATCCATACCCAGATCCAAATAGGATCCGAAATTCAGGTTTCGGATCCAAACTGAGTAAATTCTCAGCCCTACCCAATGGTATGTCCCATGCTTTCCATCACTACCCACCATTTCAATGGACATTAACGACCCAAAACCCAAATGATTCAATAGGTAGACCTTAGGATCGTAGAATACTTTCTCATCAATTAAACTAAATAACCAACAAATCAAATAAAATCAACAGCCACTATTGAGCACAAAACGACTCACCTCTTTTCAGAGTTATCCACTGGTTTACTGGCATCAGGGAAAAGAGTGAATTCAACTACGCTTGAAATTGAGCCATCGGTTTCAGTTCCCATGGAGAGGCCACCGTCCGATATATCACTCAACCTCTCCTCTGAATCAGCCTCACCAAACCCTAAAAGATCAACATCCCCTGTTCGAACACTTTGCTCACGCTCTCCTCCAGTATCATACTTGGCTTGCCCATCAAAATCCTTTAGATGTTTAAAATCTTCAAGAGACTGTTGAGAACCAGCCTCAGAGTTCCTATCACTATATTCTGAGCAATTGTCGATATCAGAGGCTGCTTTAACAGAATCAAGAGGCCCAACTGGTCTTCCACTGCCTGCTTTGCGATTTTTGTGAAGCCCAGCCCCTATTGAAGGCCTGCCAGGAGACAGTGTGAGCTTCCCAGTACTCATGCTTCGCTTATCACCGGTGAGGTAGGGATCAAGAGGTTGGAATTTGAGATCACGGAGTGTTTGCAACCGTTCGATCTCTGCATCTTTCCTTGCAAGCACTTCCTTGAGAGATACTACCTGACAGGTGAGAATTAAGGGATGGTCAATGTTGGGTTTCATGGGTTTGTAGACATATCCCCTAGATAGAGGATAATTATGGGAAGAGAAAAACTGTATATGATAGAAGAGAGAGATTTCTTTTGATAATGTTAATGATAGAAGAGATATTATACTCAACTATTGAAATAAATCCACATATTTTAAGGATCTTAAGATTAGTGATGTCTTACAATGGCATGTCACTAACTACTCATCTTACTGAGAAGATTTCAGATACGCAAAGATTACTACAAAGAAAATACATAGAAAGTTTCATTAAACTTACAGAGAAAACTCTGATTACGCTCTCTATCTAGTGTAACAGAGAAATCAAACTCACGAATAATACTCTGATTACTTTCTCCGTAGGTGATAGGATGAGAAAGAGAGAGAGTATGAGCAGGACACACTAACACAATAGAATAAAATTTTCCAAGAACAAAGGGTTAATGTGTGGTACTTGTGTTTACATGTAGTGTTTTACACAGAACTAACCCAAATTTCCATAAACCATCTATATGGTTTACGAAACAATTCCCAGCAAAGATCAATCTCTTTTCTCATTTTTAATAATTTGATATTATTGAGTGGTTAATAAACATACAGATATTACATATCTTACTATCTTAAAAGTAGGAATCAATCTGGGGCTTGATTGCTAGACATATCTTACTATCTTAAAAATAGGAATCAATCTTGGGCTTGATTGCTAGATGGTTGACCATTGCAACACTACATCCCAAGTTCCATTGCTACTGCTGAATTACCCAACAAAAAGAAATACTTTAGCTACAGGACCGTACCAACCAAGAAGAGAAAATGCTTCATGGTTATTTGTTATGTTCTAGATTATCACAAGTATGTCATGGTTCAATTACTCGCACGTATGCCATGTTTTCAAGCGTATCACTTGAAGTCCAATGACTACTCTACTCAACCAAGAATTGCAATAAACTTCCAAGCAAATGGTTTCAAGTTTTTCTATAATTCTTTGTTTATTCATAGATTTTATAACAGTTGGCATTATTTTCTTTCAGACTTTTCAAAGAAAGCAACACAGCTGAAGCTACGAGAATAACTAGAGGGACTATAAAATAAAAATAAATCACCTGTTCCATCAAATCTCTAATATCCTTGCTCTCTTTACTGCTCTTCGCAGCTCCAAGCTCAACCCCAGAAACTCTTTCAGCAAACTTTAAAGTGCTTATCGTCTCAGAATATGACTCAACATCTGGGTTTAGCTGTACAAACATCAGCGTCTTAGCCTGACCACCTGCAAATGCAAAAAGGAAAAAATGAAAAAAAAAAGAAAAAAAAAAGAAAAGAAAAGAAAACACACACACACACATCTTGTGAATTTAAAGAAAATTTGAAAAAGAAAACTTTGAAAAACATAAAGAAAGAAAAAAGAAGAGCAAATTTCAAGCACCATTAAAGGAGCAAAATTGCAATATGAATAACTTCACATAAAGATAATTTAATATTCCAAAACAAAATACCAAAAAGAATATTATTCTTTAGGCAGTACTAACCTAGAGAGCTTTGAAGAATTTGAGTGAGTTTACTGTTCCGGTAAGGTACATGAGAGCTCTTTTGTGCTAAAGCTGAGATTACATCTCCAAGTGCTGAAAGCGATTTATTAATATGTTGGGCTTCTTTCAATCTGTCTCCAGTAGCTTCAGAACGATCCACTCTCTCACTTCCGGCAAGGTCCACTAGATGAAGAGACCCACGCAAAGCAGCTCCTGTCTTCAAGTCCAATCCTCGAACATGCACAGTCAGGACACTGTTGAGATCAAAACGTTAGAAATCGTGCTGCATACAAAACTCTCTCTCTCTCTCTCTCAAAAATAAATAAATAAATGGGAGAAAATCATATACAACTCTTTCTCCCATATGTTTGAACTACACAATCAATCAAAGAAAACAAAAATTGAATCCACATAAAATAACCTATGAGATCGGCTGCTTCTTTCATTAAGAGCAGTGGCACCTATTGCTCGGTTCATCAGACCTATTTGCATCAGTTCTATAACATCAGCAGTTGATTCGACAGTATGCATGCTGGCATCAGGGACAGCCAGTCCATTGGGTTGAGAAGTCGTCCAAATCCCAAGTGTATGCAAGTCAAAGTTAACAATATTCACCACGTACAAGTAGCTAATTTAACTAAGAGAAGGGATTTTTGGGGAAAAATATCAGAACACATTGCATGTCATGCAAGCATGTGGGCTAGAAACTTGAAATATAAGATGGTATTTGTCAAATTTTTTAAAATCTTTTATTTCCAGTCATTTTTCCTTTCTCACATGGGTGCAATAATCATGGAGTAAAATGGTCTTTAAAGAAGTTACAAGTCCAGGCACTATCCCAATATTTTCTCCTCTTATTGTTTCTGCTTGTTAAGTCAAAAGGAAAATACTCCAGCTTGGATAAGATATTCAATTTATATTTATGGTTATATATGAGAATAAACATTGGTGAATGGTCAAGTATGAAGATAGGAAGTAGCAAGGAATGACCATTGCATTAGATCTGTGAATGAAAACTCGTTTCAAGTCGAAAAAACGCACCTGAGGCAAGTCAACTCTCCAGCTGACCGAGTTCTAAAAAAGTAAAAACTCCAGATGTATCTGAATATTTGGTCGTGCAACTTTCTATGTTACTTTGACAAATACATAGTTTTTCTCAAGTGGTAGCACTGTGATATGCTTTATGTGAGAAGTTGGATCCAATTCCCAAAACAGACCCTTTATCTTTGAGAGTTATCATTCCAAGGAAAATTTAAAGCCCCCAAAATTTTCAGAGTTGACTGTTCAACTTGGCGAGTTGACTGTTCAACTTGGCGAGTTGACTCGTACTTAGCAATGACCAAGTTAGTGCATTAGATATTGATTAAAAAATAAACAAAGCCAATTAAACAAACTAAAAGGAATGCCCAGCAGAAGGATATCTTTTCTGTGAACCATCATTAATGAGTAGATCACGGACTTGCTCATTATATATCTCAACCATTTGAGCACCAACTTCATACCCATAAGTGTCTTTCCTACTCCGTGAAATGTGGAAAAGATCATTCAGAGCTCGATAATTAACTCCCCAGTGCTCTTCCGAAGACATATCTGGCCCAGTCTGATAGGAAAGCAAAGATGATTTGGGTGGAGATTTCGTAAGGACATAAAACTGGCAAATAAATCAATAGCAAATTAAATGCATAACATTATTTACAGATAAAATAAGGGATTCAAGACTAAGTACCATTGTAAAGGTCTTCCCAGAGCCAGTCTGACCATATGCAAAGATGCATACATTATATCCATCTAAAACAGACCGTACTAATGGTCGAGTGTCTAAAAATATCTCCTCTGGAAGACCAAACAAGGTGTAATAAGTACAGAGCTTAAACTAGAGCACTAGAAGCACATATATCAATACATGAAAACAAGTAGATCTCACCAGAACAGTAACTAGTAGAAAACTGTTTCTCAATTTCAGTAATGAAAATATTTGAAAGTTTTCAGCCTAAATAGTTTACACAAGTGAAAACTAAGTGACCTGAAGTATTTGAGCCTCAGAATAGTCTTTCTCTAATAGCAGTAGTTCGCATACAGAGCATCACAACTTTGTTCCGTACATTAAGTCTTGAAAATTTGTTATCAGACAAATATAATATGAAGGAACTATTCAGAATTAAAAAATAAAAAGTTAAAAATAGAAAGATGCAGCAATTTCCCTGCTTGATCATAGCATTACTCATATAACAAAACTATGGTTTGCATTAATATATTCTCACTAAAATGTCAATAATGCAACACACTCATTTGAAATCATTCACTGGACACAATAAAATTAAAAAACAAAAAAGGTCAAATACAGAAGAAAAGGCAGATATTGGAGGGATGCAGACCTTGAGTAGCTGTGGGACCAAAGACCTTGTTAAATTTAAACATCCTTTGGCCATCTCTTCCTTGTTTGCTACGATTCACAATAAGCAATTCTCCATTTTCACCAATGTATTCTACGGTTGTCTGCTTTTCAACCTGGCCAGGAAGGAAAGGCCTTACCCGACAATAAACTCTTATGTTTCCTATTCAGCATATTCAATACTGAAATGAGCAAAACGCAAAGAATGAATTGGAAAATTAAGCAGTTCGAAAAAAATTAACAAAAACAACTGTACCTTTTAAGTCTTGAACCTCATTATAAAGCTTTCGATTTTCTTCAAGAACCACATGATATTTTTCTGCGGCACTTGCCAATCCCTTGAGCTTACCCCCTGTGCAAATTGCATATAATACAAATGAACATTGTGTCATTGTCCAAACACAAATATTGAAAAAGGGAATAGTAATTCCATTATTTTCCCATACCCAAGTTGATGAATTCTTCCCTCCAGCTCTTTTTTGCAATTAAGATTTCTTGCTTGGCTGACTTAGAAGACAACTTCATTTCCTGAAAACCATTTCAAGGTGAAACATCTCATTTGAACGGTAGTGGCAACATCATAATAGCATAAAAAGTAGTAGGCCAACCTGCAGAGCCTGAAGCTGACAGGCTAAAAATTTCTCATAGGATATCTCCTTTTTGTTCCAGCGCTGAATTTTTGACTCAGAAAATGCCTCAAGTTCTTCAACCCTCTTCCTTGACTCAGTCAACTGCTCCTCAACTTCTTTTAGCCGCTCTTGCAACTTCACTTGAGCTTCCCTACCTTGTGTTTCCAGTTGGGTACACTGCTCCTCATATTTCTTTCTTGTTGCTTTAAGTTCTTGCTTTAATGTTGAAATAGCAGATTCAACGCCATCCTTCTCCTTCATCAGTCTTAGCAAATCCTTCTCCCCAAGTTTCCTCTCCTCCTCAATTTTCACTTTCTCTGCCTGCAACAAGCAACCCAAGCAAAATGGAATGAAATTAAACCCAGGTAGCAGTGCTTCCAAGTCACCATGCTGTCATTAAATTTTTCCTTATGTATCATGAATAGTTGAGCTCTTCTCCAACCATTATTGAGCGTATTTCTTGTAACAATTAATATCAAGCCATAGATTATCAACTGTGCATCCGTTTTCAAATATATTTATCAGTACCACTTCAATATGGAAGTCCAAAAAATTCAAGGAATGCCATTTACATCATGGATAAGCAGATAATGCAAGGATACATGAAGGGAATCACAAAGTGAGAAGCGACAACAATAGATTGTTACCCGGTCATTGTCTAAATACCAGGAATCATCATTCAGGTGAAGATGTGTTTCCTCAATTCAGGCATCTGCGTTGTAGTTTCTAGATAAAAGGTACTGGCAATGAACCACATAAAGCACCAAGCCATCCAATTTCCCAATTTCTGCATTGCTGCTTAGGTGTCTAGAAGAAACTATGAATTTCTCCTTGTCCAGACTCCAGACATTGATGGGATTTTGTATGAAACATAAGCCTGTGAGAAAGGTTACAGTAGGCAATATTCCCTACACACTCCTGTTTTTCTCTTGGTGATACGTATCGACACTTCTAAACAATCCTCTGCACTTGTCCATACGTGTCGGAGATAAATAACCAATGCAGTACCCAACTGACACTTCTGTAAAAAGTGTCTGATTTGGATACAACACGCATGCCCTTTTTAATAAGAAATAGGGCTCATGACTCTCTTTTATATTAAAAGCTGCCAATAGCCCCATGCTATTCGAACTTAAAATGTCTTGCATAGTAACTTCTGCTCTACCATATAGTATGTTTATCTCTAGTAACACATATATGACAATTATTCTAATTATATACTACTAGGTTAACTAATAGTATGAACAGACGTTCTTGCACGTCCACAATTGCACCCTAACATGAAGGCCATCTGTCTCTGTAATCATTCCAATGAAAACTTGTCTATATGTAATAAAACAATAGAAAGGAGTGGTAATAAAAAAAAGTGCCACCCGTTGGCTTCAAACCAAGAACCCTTGAATATAAAGTGTGCACTACTATTGACCCAAGCTTTGCAACTGTTTCAAGGTTGAAGAACTAAATATTTAATTACAACATAAGTAGTAACATAAAGTGTGCGCTATGACTTTAGCCAAACTTTGCTATGTTCCAAGGTTTAAAATTAAATATTTAATTAAAACATAAGTAGTAGACCACTATGGATGTGTCACATAAGTACTGGATTTTTTGCCCCAAGTTTTAAACACTCCAATACATACTCGTTATGGAAACACATGCCAGTGATGGTAGGGAGAATGGGACAGCAACATTTTAAAGAAATAGAGAAAGATCAAGTGGAAGATGGAGTTCCAGCAAGAAAGAATAGAAGAAAGATTTCCCTTCAAGGAAAGAAACTTGAGAAGAATGACAAGCGACCTTGAAGAGAGCACAGAAAGGAAGAGAGCTCAAGATGGCAAAGAATTACCATCACAGCATCACTTAAAGAACCTCATTAAACTTGGCAAAAACTACACAAGATGTTTATCAAAGTGCTAATAGGGCATTCGTCCTATACTTGACTGGAACCTCTCTGAACAATGTGAAGAAAGAAAAAAAAAATCAAACAGACATCAATATAGAAGTTACTGAAATGCAACACATGTGCAAATATACAACTTTATAGACTAACTGCCTTCATACGTTGACAAGGAAAGAGCATCACAAGGTTGCATTTCGTGATACAATGAACTAAAAAAGTAGTACAGAACAATCTCAAGTAATATTTAATGATATCCATCGCTCATTTCTTGGAAGAAACATGTTATTTAAAGCACGTATTTGTGAATCAAATTACAATAAGGCATTATTACAAAGGATAACGGGCTTTAGGTAGAGATGGTCAGGTTGGCAGGTGCCAGAATGTGACGTCTAAGGGTTCCCTTCTCACCAGATCCAAAGTTGTTACATTAAAAAAAAAAGGTAAATCAGAAAAATATTATCTAGTTGACTTTGAGACTTCTACTAGTACAGCAGAAATTTGTCGATAAGCACCTTGCATTTCCAATATAATATAGGGCTCTATGTTTGCTAGAGCTCCTAGAGAATGCCAAAAATTGACAAATAATGAGATGGATGGCCAAAAAATGAAAATAAATAGCATTTTGACAAAGAGACAGCATTGACCTTTATGAGAAATTATAGTAAAATAATAATGCTAATAGTAGTGTTAATGTTATTGTTATTGTTGTTGTTATTGATCTCAGTGTTCCAAAAAATGCCGAGACACACCTAGGAGGCTGGGGGTGGCTAGGCTGCCCAGCGCCTAGGCGGCCTAGGTTCAAAACGGAGCAAGGGGAGTACATAATCCTATTTTAGGTCTAAATTTTGTATTAAAAATGCATATTCATGCATTTTTTATAATCCAAACAAAACAATATCACAAAACTACCCCTCCCAATGGGTGTTTTTGTGCCTAGGATAGCGCAGTCCCCTGGGCACCCGCCTAGGTAAAGTACTAGGTAGCCGCCTAGGGTGCCTAGGTGGGTGCCTGGGGACAACCCACCTAGTTGGTCAGCCCAGTCCTGGGCGATACACCCAAACCCCCCCAATCCGCCTACGCACTCGGCAGACCGCTTTTTGAATCAATGGTTGTTTTTGTTGTTATTAACAGCAAGTAACAACAACGACAACCATAATTGCCTCTAGTTGAACAACAACTAACAAGTACCATGGGGCACTCCTTAGAAAAGAATATGAACATGTACCTGGAAAGGGTGGAGACAAAAAGTGGAAACTAATTTAGAAATAAAAACTAAGCACTTGAAGAGAAAAAGTAAATGACCTTTATTTTCTGAAGTTGATCAGTTACAATCTGCAATGTCCATAAAAATAAGTTCAAATCAGTTGCAGAAGAATTAGAAAAAAAAAATTTGCTTCACATAAACTATGTCAAGCTTCAACCATGACTGAGAAATCTACCTGAATTTCTTCATTTGAGCCAGATGCAAGAGTCTCCAACACACTGGCTCTTGAAACCAGCCTTTCTTCACGTGAAAGAACTTCTCTTAAGGAATTTTTAAGCTGCAACAGTTGTGAATGTAGTGAAAACCAAGTTTCAGTAGCCATATGAGATCTCATATATAAATCTTACCTTTTTAATATGCTCCCCTTGAGTTGAAAGCCTTCGCTCAATTTCTTGCATAACTTTCCTCAGTAAAATCTCGACGCGCTGATGAAAACAAACCAGAGGAATGCAAGAAACAATAAAGAGATTATAAAATACTCACCGAGGATGTGATGTTGAATATCCGCATATAAAACTCTAAAGTGGACATCTTTTTGCATCATCAAGAAATAACACTAGAATATGAGAAAATCCGTACAACAACACTTTTTCTGTTTTTTAGTTGGGTGGGCACAGCCCCGGGCTGGACCCTGGGGGTGGGGACCACGCAAGGCAGCACCCGAGAAAATCCATCCAACAATAGTTTAGTAGAAACAATTATTTGCCCATTCATTCATTCATCTCTACATTATTTGCATATTACTTAATAAATGATCTATAAATAAAATGTAATTTGCCTGGAACCCAACCTACCGGAGGTATTTCACCATTCTGCTTTTCTCCCAAAATGGCACTGACAAGACTTAACAGAGATTGAGTAGGTGCATTCTGCAAGCAAATATGAAGAAACATTACAGGCAATCAAATAACCAAAACTCCTAGACCCACTACAATGCCACTAATGTAAACAAGCAAGTCCTAATAAAAGCCAGCTGTAGTTACATCTAAACTGTTCAAGTTCATCATTCCCAAACTCCTTGCAGAGGAAAGATCTGAATGGCTTTGGTTCAGCTGAAAAACCTCATGGAATTTCTGTCCAACATGATGTAACCAAGCAGAAGTTGGCTCTACATAATAAAAAATAAAAATAAAAAGAAGTCAAAAAATTACTTTAGATGCAGATAACAAGCAAAAAATGGAACTAATAAACCGTGCCGAGTCAGTTGATTTTTTAAAGAAAAAGACAGATATTATTGCAGAGAGCATATTGTCTTGAATAAGTAAGACCAAAGAGAGTCAGAAATAAATATGATATATCATGCCAAGAAATCTGATGGATATAAGGGAAAAAACAAAGAAATGATTTTGGTGGAAGAGCAAGCAACTTGTCTTGAATGAGCAAGCTCAAAAAGAATCTTGCATGTTGCTTCATGTAATTTCCAGAAAAGGATTCCCTTTAAGTTTGTAACTAATGATGTATATTAGAATATCTTTTAGGGAACTAAAGCTTCATCTGAGAAAGTGCACATGTTAAGTATGTGTGAAGTTTGTGTTTCAGAAAAACTTCAGGTATTTGTAATTTGTTTGAGACCGGAGGGCAAGAGCACCAGACCAGCAGAGGCACGCACTTTGCCATTTCGGTGCTTCATCTATTTTTTATAATTATTTTATTTCACTGTTGGACTATGATCCTTTTCAGAACCGTGCTTTAAAATTAAAAAATTGAATAAAAGAAAACAAGGATGCTCAGTTTGGAGTTTGCCGCGAGCAAACTTGTTGAGTTCGCCAGCACAAACTTAGAGATGCTATTCTGGCCTCCTCATTGCATGCAATATGTCTCCCCTTTGAATTTGTACTAAGTGATATATTTTAGAATATTGTTTAGGAAACTAATGCTTCATCTGAGAAAGTGCAGATGTTATATATTTGTGAAATTTGTGTTTCAGAACAACTTCAGGGTTTGTAATTTGTTTGAAATAGGTGGGTGAGAGCACCAGACCACTTGAGGCGCGCTTTGCTGCATTTGTAGCTTCACGCTTCACCTATTTTTTATAATTATTTTATTTCAGTTTTGGACTATGATCCTTTTCTGGGGCCATGCTTTAAAATTAAAAAATAAAATAAAATAAAAATAGGGGTGCCAGTTTTGGAATTTGGCGTGAGCGAACTTGTTGAGTTCGCTGTCACAAACTTAGGAAGGCCATTTTGGCGTCCCTCTTATTGCATGCAATGTGTCACTAGAGGGTGACATGCGATATGCTATTTTTTAAGGGACTTTCCCCCTTTTTTATTTGTGCCACATGTCACCTTTAAGAGTGACTTATGGCACTTTCTATTATACTTTTATCTATAAATGTTTTTAAGAAGGTTTTTGCTCCCTCCTATATGTGAAACCCGAAATATATTACCTTTTTATATGTTATGAATATTTTATTAGATACTTTATATGTAAATATGAAGCTTCTTCTTTACTTAAAGAGACTGTTCGTGACACTATTCTTTGGCATATATTCACCAGGGATACAGTTTTACTACGAAAAATTTGTTGCAGCCATTTTCGAGATATTAAAATGGTTTTTAATGATAGTCAAATTGAAGCTGAACTGAAGCTCAACAAATTTCCTACCAATTTGACTACCAAAATTAGAGGAGAGTAGTGATTTAGACAGCCTATGAGAGTGCAACTCAGAGATCCTATGACAGATTTTGGTCGGGCTGGTTGTCTCTTGGGAGTGTGCTCGCTAGGACCTATTGCATCTCATAAACATCTCTGAGCCATGGCTTTCAACACTTTGGAAGAAAGCGAGATCATCTGGTGCCTCCACGACCCTTTTATATTTTATATATTTTTTTTGGATTTCATTTTGTATCTCTCTCCCTATAAAAATATAAACCTAGACCCTCAATGTTTAACTACATTAAAGAGTAACATGAAAATGTTAAGAGTGATAATTGATTTTGGTAAAGGTGATACTCTGCGAAAATTTTCTTACAAAGGGAGTCAGAAAACCAAAACAACTGTAATGCAGCAAGTGCAGTTCACGTGACATTGCGTTGGCAGCCACCGGAGTACGGTTTTCCCAATCCATTTCTCATTGGCATGAACATCAAAATGCCACTAAGAAGAGCCCTTCTACATTCTATCTGGACAGGGGCTCCCTTATCTATCCATCTTGATCGTACAACCACAATGGGAAGGCACAGCTAATGCAAAAACACCTATAACTGCGCTCTTAAGCGAAGCCTGAGCCATTCTCCTCTAGATCCTAGGCATAGTGGACTCTTGCACAAACACTAACCCTCATCTTCATTTCTTTTCGCAGTACACACAGCAGGTACTAAACTAATAGTACATAGAAAGATCTTTGCAAAGCATCTGATGAACACAAGTTCAATAATCAAAGCAGAACTCAATTCACCTAAATTAACCAGCATCAATCTCCATATTCACTTGCCTATGAACATGACTGCAACAGTAATTTTTACTTTTTACAAATACAGCTAGGAAAGAAAACATACCCGACATCACAGGACTGCGTAAAATATTCTCAAATTGCAAATCGGAATAAGACCTGCGTCTATCATTTCTCAACGATGAATAATTACGCCTTTGCGACTGGTCTCCTTGCCTGGCATCCCCTACCACACAAGTTTCTGCTTCTGGAAGCACCCATCCTTTCTGAGACAGATCCTCACACTTCCCTAAATTAATTAACATAAACAATTAGACATCTTACAATGAAAAGGAAAAACGTTAGACATATTTACCAGTAATAAATTTATAAATCAATGTCGTTGAATCATGAATTGATGTAAATAGGGAGATTTTGTCACCACCTTCATGGGTAAAGTGATCCTTAAGGGTCAATAAGCAATCAACCACTGTGGTGATAGGTCCCTGCATAACAATATATGTATATAAATGAATGTAAAAGAACCCAATATCAGTGTCGCTCCAACAAATACTCAGTCTCTGGGAGAGTATTCATGCCTGCTCCAAGTGGGAAGGTTCAAACTTTGGTAGCCCCAGCACATCAACAGCAGATAAAAAACTCTTGATGTTTTCAGAGCGCTCATAAGCAGAAAGGCCAGATTCGTCAGCCCCAAATGAACCTGAGCGAGAGTTTACCTGTGATAAAATCTTGTCAAAAAACAATACAGTAGATCACCAATATAATTCAGAAATAAGGGGTACAAATTAACAGATATCAACACTCATGACATACACAAAAATAAATTAGCAAGACAAATGATAAGTGAGGTATTTCCTATGTTATTCGTCTGAAAAATTTTAGTAAACACTATCCGTATAAAAGTCAACTGCAGAATTAGGATACTCAAAATTATCAACCTTTTGGAAGCTTTCCAATTGAATTTAAGTCCACATCTAATTTTTTCAAAATTTTCCTGTAAAGACGAATATAAAAAAAATCAGATTTCAAGTGGACCGACTTCTGCTGTTATTTTGAAAGAACCTATACCAAATCTAGCCCAATTCTTCCAAAGTGGCAAGTGCCATTGCTAAATCAAGATGCATTGAGGGGAAGTTCTTCGGGCATGATAGCAAGCACAAGTATCACTTAGTTAGACATATGTAAACAACAAAAGGAAGGAGGATGGGGAACTTGAATGGCAAATGAAGCCAACGTGACCTGTGGACTTGGAATTAGAAATTTAAGGGGCGATCAGATGCCTTTCAAAATACATGTTTGCCAGAGAGGATGGTTTTGATAAGTACAGTTTGAGCATTAAGGATGTGAGAAAGCACACTACATTGTTAAGGAGGAAGCAAATAAGTGGTTCAAATCCCTAAACAGGGACAGCACTTGGATCAGTATGTGCTTTGGGGGTTAGCTTCCCTAGCCTGGATCATACTAGGCTCCAATTCACATGTTTCTGACCATTTGACCTAGAGGGGTGGGGAATGAGATAATTGGGATTCATTTCTTCAAATAGGTGTAAAACGTAGTAGATTAAGTAGTTCAATCAAAAGGGGAATACATATCATGCCTCTTAAGTCACAAGAGTGGTGAAGGACAGCCTAACATGGTCCCCAGATAATGGAGCTTCTTCTCATTCACATCTTCTAACATGCGATATCTTGTAATGAGGATACTTATCCTCAACCCAGGTTTCCCATCCAGCTTTTAAGTGGTTAAATGGACTGACAAGCTACTCAACTACTCAAGAGTGGACAAAATTGCAACAACGGCTCATGAAAATCAGCAAAAAATTTATAGAGTCTAGGAACCGTGCAGATATGGACAGTAATCTTCTGATTCATTAGCATTTTCTCCAAAGCAAATTAGACCCATATGTTGGACTCCTTTGAAGCCAGTTGGGTTATGTCCAAGTCAACAAATGCTCTTGTGGTCAGTTGAACTTTGCATCCTTTCTTATCTAGAGGTGGCATTCTCTGGAACTGAAGCCCCCAAACAATATTCTGCAGAATCTGGATTATGAAGTGCAGCAGAATCATAGAAAAGTCAGTTGTTCATAGACTAATTGATTGTCTTATGCTCACAGCATATGGACCCTATAGTTACAAAGCAATCCAGAGAACCTGGGGATTGAAATAATCCATAATGAATGCAAACTCCACCACATCATTTGTACCTTGCTGAAGGAAACATTGGTCCCATTATGAATGGATGGTTTGTTTGAGGAATCACGATAGTTGTAAGGATTCTCAAGTTTTGTTTAGATTCTAATACTTACATTTTGTTTAAGCCTCCTAGTGTCTGTGATTCTCTATGGGCATAGGCTAAATCATCCTTAGTACGCTCAAGATATTCATAGTACTTGGCACTCCTGTCACAGCCTCTTCAAGTGAAGTTAAATTCCTTGAATGTGATCAGATGACTAGTCATGGATCCAGGGGCATCGAATGGTCATCTTTAGGACATGTTTCAGCTATGTGATTGAAAATCAAGAGGAGATGCTATCTTTACATCATCTTTAACCAAATTTTATTTTACTCTTGTTTGCTTATGTTTGTTGTTCATGTGTATTTATATTCAAATCCTGCCTAAAAATAACAGAAAAAAAACAATAACAACAACAACAAAATGCCTTTGCAAGAGAAATCATAAGGTACCACCAGATATTTTACACGAGCTAAGCATTGATATGTGTCCTACATTGAATTTGTCAAAACATGGCTTTAAAGATAAAAATCATAGATCCATTTTCCTGTTGTTTTTAGAATGCTCTTAACCTTTAATGAATCGGTAAGCTCGCCCCACAAAAGTCTAGCTAAATATAAAAATCTGTACATGTCTATGGTGAACTGTTTGCAAATATACTTAAAGGGGATGAAGCAAAAGAAACTCTACCTTTGTTATAGAACTAGGACTCAGTTTGTTCAGAATGCCACATAAGATGGTCCCATCAATCAAACAAGCTCTCAGATCCTCTTCAGAAGTTTCAGATGGCAAAATCAAGTGGTCAAACAAGGCATTTAACCACTCCACCACTTCAGCTCGCTGCTTAGCTACAAATAAAATGGATACATGTTAACATTTAGATACAGTGTAATGCTTGCCAATTCTACAACATAATATTATCTCACTATCCACAAGCCAATAAGAATTATAACAGTACTGTTTCGCAAAATCAACCTCAAATGTCGATAAACCAACACAAGGATCAAAATTAACATGAATTTGAATGGAATTTTACTTTTGTCCAGTTTCCCCAGAAAATAACTGACCAAAATCTGAAAACCTTGATAACTTTGCAATTGTTGAAAAGTAAAAGGACAAGAATTAAAAAAAACGGGTCCTAGCCACAAACTAAAAGGGGTAGTTTTAAGGGCTCTACATTCTGAGACAATAGTTTAAGATTTTTTCTTGTAATGTTAGAGGGTTTAAATCTGTATGCCTTTTTTCCTCAGAGCTATGTTTAAATCTGAAAGTCAGATGAAATTTGACACATTCAGCCATTTTTCTATTTTTGAACTTTAAATTATAGGGAACTTTTTTTATGATTTTGACAAGTTGGGACCTCTAAAGTTGAAGTTTAGGCCAAGCAGTGATCATCAGCATGGCCCCACCAAAACAATTCCAATCTCTGACAATTTTAGACCTCAGAACTAAGTGTCACAAATAAAATAGAAAGGACAAAGCTAGGGAAAGAGCAACATTATTCACAATATATTCTCCTTGAACAAGAATATTACCTAATTTTGGGGTGCTCTCTTCAACCATGGTGCCACCATTCAACATATCTTCATGGCCAATGCCATTAACAGTCGAGTTAATGACATTGAACTCTGATTTCTCTCTAAAAATGCCCAACTTATCATCCACTACAGACATTATTTAGACTCCCACCTTCAAACTAGTGCAAGAAAAGCCACAACTAAAATGGAACCAATCTGTGACCCCATAAAATACTAAGAGTCTCCTCAGAGAGCAGAATTCTAATATTTTCTCAAATGGAGACATTATACAAACAATGGAACAACAAATTCAATCATTCGCTACCTTTTTCGATAATTCCACAAACTAATCAGAATACTTGTTGAGTTTCTATATCTCCAATAGTCCAATCCAATTTATTGAGTTAGAATCCCTATACCCAATTACCACTCTTGGTTTGAATCTGAGTGAGAATCAAAATTACAGAACTTACAAGAATACCTTACCAGTTATCTTAGCCAATATTTGACTTGTTCAGATAAAATCCAATAAACCCGATAACGGTCCTTGGTTTCAATCTGACCTCCAATCCAAATTGGAGAACCGTGTCCTCTTCTAATGCCTAGGATTCAATATCATAAAAGAATTTCGCCATTAGATCGAAATTACCAGTCTAGTTTTATCCACGGAGTCCTATAATCCAAACCTGGATCTAAAATTAGAGAAACATTCTGATAAATTGACTCCAATTAGTTTTAACTCTTAAGCAAAAAGAATATTTCTCCCTAATCACTCTGCAACAAAAAACATACCACGGTTCAAAAGAAGCTCAACAGCAGCTTAATGTAAGATGGATTCCACGACAAAGGAAATGGGATCACAAATAACATGCAAGTGTGAGCTAGAGAGAGAAATAAAAACATTAATCTAATAAAGATTACATTTTTAGAAATAAAAATTACTAGGATAGGTGAAGTAGAGAGAGAGAGAGAGAGAGAGAGAGAGAAC
>NW_006499905.1:1262329-1318666 GCF_000471905.2 Amborella trichopoda | reverse complement strand
TAAGTAGTAGTAGTAGAGAGAGAGAGAGAGAGAGAGAGAGAGAGAGAGAAACCCAAAAAGGATGGTTTGTTGTGCATAAATGAAGATAAATAAACAAGGAATGGAGAATTCAATGGGTGTAGAAGAAACTCAGTACCCATAGAGTTAGAGAGAGAAAGAGATAACTAAACCATCAATTTTCTGAACCACTAATCCATTACACATCAAAGGGAACTATTGCAGAGTCAAAATGGACACAATAAGATCAAAGAAATTTGAAAGCTTTAGAGAGAGAAACACGTACAAGCTGCAGGCAATAACCCAGTCAAGGTTTAGAGAGAGAAAGTCGAAGAAGAATATAAATGCGGTTTCGCAGAAGCGTAGGGTTTGGATGGCTATAAATACTCTTCGGAGCAGCAATGGCATCCATCGATCTTCGTGGCGAAGGAAGCTTAAATGGCGTTCTCTGAGACTTATATTTTAACCTGATTCCGGATCCTCGACGCCTCTCTCTCTCTCTTCCTCTCCTCTTTCTCTCTCCTCTTTCTCTCTCTTCTCAGCCCTTTTGATGCATCAACTACCAGGCTGCGCCCAAACGGCAACGGCTTTTGTTGGTGGGAATTATTGTGTTATCCCAAACTCTTGTTTAATTGACGGTTCGCCCCTTTGCGCTTTGTGCTTCTTTCCCTTCCAACTGTAGTATACACCCGCGGTGGCACGGAGACTACATTTATTCTATAACCTAGGTTAAAAATTCGGTAAAGTTTTACACCGATAATTATCCATTTGGAATTATTTTTCCCAACAGTTAACTTATTTTCACTTTTTAAAAGTGCATATTATGTTGTTGCAAGAGCATAGTATATATTTACTCTTTTGAGCATCATACCTATTTGGAAGATATCTAAAAGTATCACCAGGTGATTATTTTCATGGGAAAAAATTGGATTATGAGTTTTATTATTATTTTAAATTAAGATTTTTAGTTTTATAACACCTAAATCTTTCCCTCAAATAAGTAAACAATTCTTATCCAATATTGGGATGTTCATTTTTTCAAGGCACATAGATATTTTTATATATTATTTGGATTTTTTTTTCATTTTTTATGAAATTAGCTATTCTTATCCAATATTGGGATGTTCATTTTTTTAAGGCACATAGAGATTTTTATACATTATTTGGATTTTTTTTTCCTTTTTTATGAAATTAGCTATTATGTTCTAGAGGTTACATCTCTAAGTTCTCGAAAAAAAAATATATATCCATAACATGAGTTTTGAGGGAGCAAATGCCCTAAATGCTACCAGAGGAGCTGCAAATCTTTTCACTTTTCACTATCCATTTATAATCATTGACAAAACCTTCGGAAAAAGGCTAAAATTTGATTGTAGGATCTAAAAACTAGATTTGACTATCCAAAGTTAAACAATATTGGCATGTTATTTTTAGGCATCTATAAAATGGGTATACACTTTGCTTTATAAGTTGGTTATTAGGTTAATACCTGAATTTGAAATCCTAAAAATACTCTGGTTTTTATAGTTTTTTTTGGAAGGTGGTAATCTTTTCTATAGTACACATGCCTCCTTGAACAAAAAATAAATGGTCTCTTTATATATTTTTTTATTAAAGTATTCATTGTACGTATTGCAATATTTTACTAGTGTCTCACTCCCTCCAATACACAAACTAACATTTGGGAAGAATGATAATGTATTTATGAATAAATAAAAGAAATTTTATCAAAATGCTCATATAAGGTGAGGTATTTTTACCCATAAAAAGCATTATTATGAGTTAGATAGTTGCAAATAGATAGAATTTTAAATAATGCATATATTGTAGGTATATTGAAAAAAATCCCATGATAAAATTGTTATGCTCATCTCAAGCAATTTACTCTCTCTCGCTCCCGCTCTCTCTCGGGCTAACTGTGAACATTGATCTTTTGAGCCTCAATAGCGTCTAACTCTATATTTCCACATTTACACTTTATTTTTTTCACTGGGAGTATGTTAGGTGAATAAATGAAAAAAAGGGAAATTTTATGGATCCTGGCTCTAGACAAGCTGACTCTTCTATCACTTGGGCCCAACGGTTCCGCGAATCTGATCTTTCAGCCATCTTCCCCGTGTGCTTGGTTCTGCGATTCTCCCTTCATCTCTCTCAATCGGTTGCTGCTCGTTCTATAGATGCTTCACACACTATGTCCCTTTGTTCCTATCAACTAAGCTTCATCAATTGCTTATTTAGTCAGATACTTCACACGTTGTGGATTTCGCCGTCAAGCATACCTTCCTTTTTTCCCCATGAGCTCTGCTTCTATCCTTCCTCTTAGGCCTTCCTTAGCTTTGAGAATGGGAATTGGAGGCAGCTCTCGGCATCAGATCCGACTGCGAGCAACGGCTAAACAAGATGTTAAATCTTTCTATCATTCAAGCGGGATATCAAATCTTTATGGAAGGGAGAAGAGTAAGAGTTATACATAACACAACAACGGCCAAAACCCTATTTTAGATGGAGTCCCCTGTCCTATGCCACTCAAGCCGCAGTTGTACCAGTAAACTCCAACCTTCAAACGTCAAACATGAGCTGCTCCGACTTTAGAGTTTAACAATTTATCACTTTATCAATAATTTTTATCTTATTTCAAAATATCTACAAAAAAACAAATGATATTGAGTGGGAATAGTAGCAAAAGGACAAAATGTGTAAAACTTCATCTCCTATAAATTTGGATTTTGAGTTTCTAAAGATTTGAATTTAATAATCAAAATGTCAAACAATATTTAATTTTACGATATCATTATTTATTTATTTTATACTTTTTTTGAATTGTATACAACGATACCATTAACATTTGATACAAAGAGGACACATTTACTTACAACCATTTTGAAGTTTGAGCTTGATTAATTGAATAAATGCAGTCATAAATTCTAATTTATGTGAAGATTAATTGCAATCACCTTGTATAAAAAATAAATGATGTCATTGTTTATTTTCCTGATTTTTTTGTTTTTGGATGGGGTAGGGGTGTTTTGGGGGGCCACTAGGGAGATAGGGGTTGGGGGGGTTTGAATGTACTATATGCTGCCCCGGGAGCACTAAACCTTTTAGTTTCCGAATATTTAAGAAAACATCTTATCAAGGTATAAAAGTGAGGATATTTTTGTCTTTTCTATCAAAAGTGACTGCCTATTTTTGTCTCATTGTGTTTTTTGGGCTTTTTAATTTGCTCCGTTCCGTTTACAACGGGACGTCTACTTTAACGTGTTGAAATTTCGCACCCCATCCCGCCTTCGTGGAGCTGCTGATGTGGCACTTGTTTTTAAGTTGCTTCTCTCTCTATTTGAAAATTGAAATCAACGCTGACGATTTGGAAAGATTATATTAAGAATTAATCCACCAATGGAGCAGTCGGTACAAAAGCGATAGGTTAAGAGTGCTTATAGTATGTTCCGGCCGGAACATACTGTATGTTAAACTCAACATACGAAATTCGAGTTTAATTTGATGTATATAAATTAAGTTATGCTTGATATGTTATTAAAAATGAGACATGATTGGAAGATATAAAATGTACGTTGCTATTTTTAAATATAAAAAATAAATTAATATTTATATATATATACAAAAAATTATTTCGCATCAAAATATTCTCTCT
Organism: Amborella trichopoda; assembly: GCF_000471905.2. The sequence goes on along the minus strand of NW_006499905.1, from coordinate 1,315,017 downwards.
TCATCACTCTCTTTTTTTCAGGGGAATACATATCCTACCTTTTTTTTCAAGTAGATTAGGAGTTAGTTTTTTTAATATATCACCAGGGCGGCGTTAGTGGTGGGAATGCAAACCCCAATATGGTAACTCAAAAGTGGATCGATGATTTGGATCAGGCACCTAAAAAATCAACCTGCATCGATGAATCGACAATCTGAATCACTATTTTACTATATGAAAAAAAAAACAATGAGTTGGAGAAAAAATAGTGAACCGACAAAAAATCGATCCAATCGATAAATAGGTCATTCAGATCGCTGTCGTTTTACAATAGATACTTGTTCTATCGTGCAGAACTACCAGTTTCCTTTTAGACTCGATTTTTTTCTTATATATTTGTAAAACCAAAACAAGGTGACCGATTCTCGACTTAAATTAGATGATTCTACGTCGACCCGACATTTTTTTAATCACCGAACCCAGACCAATGGTAGTAACAACATTATCAGGTAACGACAAAAATTTATTTCGCATCAAAATATTTTTCTCTTCATCTCTCTCTTTGGGGGAAGACATGTTCCGCCCATTTTTTCAAGTAGATTAGGAGTTAGCTTGTTTTTTAAGGTATTAAGGATGGTGTCAATGGTAGGGATGAAAACCCCAACATGATAATTAGGATGTTAGGTGGTACCACCGTGGCTCTAATAGTCAACCACAAGGTAGTAGCTAGGATGTAGGGTGCTAGCACCATCACTTAAGTCCTGTGCGGTGCTGCCACCTCGAACCAATCGTCTTTTCCAAAAAAAAAAATGATAAGACCATGAGGATATTTGAACCCCTACCTCCATGTTAGTGCGAATTTGAGCCCCAACCTTTTAGTGATAATAAAGTTAGAGTCGACCACGTGGCTTGGTAATACTATCGCCAAGGCCCATATCATCGCTCTGTAAATTTCCGTAAAGATCTCTTTATGCCTAGAATTTCTCTCCATGTATGTCTTCTATATTCTATTGCTTATAAAATGAAAATCTCTTCTTACGCCAAAAGGCTCTCAAAATTCTCTCTCCGCATTTCTTTTATTCTCAATCTCCCAACGCCTCACTCTCTGTGCGTCCACCCTCTCTCCCCTGCGCATAAGCTTCTTCTCTCCCATAATATCTCTCCCTCTCCCTTCGCATAGTTTCTCTCTTTACAATTTCTATCCCATCTCTCTCTATCAAAAAACACCTACCCTAACGCAATAACCCTCGACGATCAGTGTTCTTCTTTCTTATGGGAAAGTCTCGTCCTGCAAGAACCAGGGATTCACGTTTTACGCCACACGAGGTATTGCATATTTCTCTTCAGTCTATTATTTAAGCATATTTTTGCGTGTGCTTTTATTTTTTGTATGGAAAGTTTGGTTATTAGGCAAATTCATGGATTGTACATCTATTTCTCTGATTTTCATAGAAAAACTTATTTCTTGGAGTTTTTAGATATTTTTTTGTTGAATTTTTCATGGTAGTTCCGGTTTGTTATTACGCTATGTAGATTGTCGAATGTATATTTTTCTTTCAGGGAATTCTGGTTTCTTTATACTGTATAATTCTGAAAACTTAGAATTTTATTTGGGTTTTTCCGTGTGTTAATTTGCCTGTTCTGTTTTTGAGTTGTCTATACAAGAAACTAAACGTTGATGGGTATAAAATGGATGCAATTCTTGGTTTGTTGTTTTAGAATGCAACTGGAACAAGAAAGGATACAACTGAAACATCAATATGTTTTGAGAAACCCTAACCAAACAGGTCTGACAAGTTGGAAAACTGGGAGAAATATCAACCATGAACAATATCAAAACACAAAGCATAACAGATTTAAAAAAAGAAAAAGAAAAGAGATCACCAAGATTCACATAGTTTGTCATGGATACGACTTCTTCCATGGGCGAAGATGATGAGTGGTTTCACTATAGCAGCTCCCACGGAGTGTGCCACTATCTATTGAGCCAAAAACACACAATGACTTGTACAATATGTCAAACCCTAGCTTAGCCCTAAATAAACTTATCCATATGCCCAAAATATCCTCTATAACTGTGTTTCCAAAAAACACTGGCGGCCGAGGATCGTTGCCGCCTAGTGCCTAGGCGAACGGCCATAACCTGGGTGGCCAAGTAAAAAGAAAAGTTGTTTTAAGGGTCAGATTTTGTGTAAATAATTAAAAAATTACATATTGATGAAGCATATTTTAGTCCATAATCCAAGATAGCACATCAATTCATTATCAAGAAAATGAAAGAAATTAAGAAATAACAGTATAACACATAAAAGTTAGGGACTTAGGGCACATAAAATGCTCCTCCATACTCCATAAGTCCACATCCAACTATCCATAGACCACACTCCACACATAGTTAAAACTTCAAATTTACAAACCAAAGTTACCAAACTAGTGAATCACAATACACAACCAAGAGGAGGAAAACAAAAATGATAGAAATCATCAGTTATCACTCATCATCAGAAAAATTAGGGTCAGCTGCATCTGCATCATATGCATTGGAGTCGAAGCCATCATTATCGGAATCATCTCCCTCCTTGACATAATGGTCGTCTTCCTCTGTCTCTTTTGAATTTGCTTCTGTTTCCTCCTCTTCGTCTACCCTCGTCCTCTAGGAATAAGATCTAGTGGCCCGAGGAGGGTCGACAAATGTCCCTAAGGCCTCCATGACCATATCCCATTCAATTTTTCATGTCGTCGACCTAATCATCATCAACCGAGCACTCCATAGCATTATTCATCTTTTTTATCTGAGGGGGGTCTCTCTTATCTCTCTTAGCAAACCTGTCGTAGACTAGGTCAATGAGCCCCTTTGACTCAAGCTTATTCCTTATCTTTGTATGAATCTAACAAAATAAAATGAAACTAATTAATATAAATACTTAAATATATAATAGTAATACTACAAAACTACAAATTTACAATTGACATAAGTAAATTGACTAAGGCTAAGTAACTAATAACTAATTAAGTACTAATTTACTAATACAAATTAGTAAATTCTAATTTGTAAACTAATAAAATAAGCTAAATTACCATCTCAAAAGTACTCCAATTCCCTTTATACCCGGATGAGGTAGAGGTTAGGCTTAAGATCCAAATGGCCAACTTTTGTAAATTTGGAGCATTACACCCATGTTAGCTCCACCAATTAGCTGCAAATTGATTTTGAATTACAATTATTAATTATATATGAAATATTAAGATATATAATAATAAAATCATAGATTATGGAAAACAAACTACAACATGAAATAAATACTGAACATGAGGGATTTAAGAATATTATTACCGGGATCAATTTTGGTCCTTTGCCTAATTGCTATTGGACTCCTGAAAGACTTTAATCAGCACTTGTAACTTATCAGCTCATCAACTCATATAATATCGTAGATATTCAGATTTGGGACTAACTCATCTACACACTTATTAAATCCAGTCATAATACGACTGGATACTAATACGATGTTTCTTAAACTGGTTTATTCCCCCATTTGTATCTAATTTGTATCCAAAAGATTCGGGTTATAGCCATATTTCCAACTCGGATCACGACTTCAAATAGATCCCAAAGAAGATATCTCAAAATAATACGAGCAACCTAAAAAATAAATTTTTTCACTAACTTTGATTGCTCGATCTCCAAACTTCTACCTCTAAGATGTTTTAAAGGTCAAAATCTTCTAAAACTCCCTCTAATAGACTTATAAAACATCCACAACTAAATCTAATCTCAATGAATGATGTTTAGATCGATTTCTCATAACTTTGAGAAACCCTTTGATCTTATGTAAATCACGAAATTAGTTTTTTGGGGTTTTTTCTCTCAAAAATATACTCTAGTGGGGTTTAGGCTTCAAATCAACTTAAACACTATTATCCCTTTTTCTATTTAAAAAAGACCAAAAAATGCCCATCGTCGCCCTTTTGGCAGGAGCGCAGGCCTGGGCGCCCGCCTCAGCGGGTTCCTTAACGCCTAGGTAGCTGCATAGTCACAGGGCCCAGGCCCTCTGAACCGCCTAGGTGCTAGGCGTTCTTCCTTTTAGAACATTGCTCTATAAGTTCCCCAAGTTTTTAGGGCCAACAAAATTAGGGCTAGGGGGTAGGCTCAAGATCAACATAGTATAATATTGGTTATGCATAGAATTCAAGACACAACTGCACGCTACAAAAAGAGCATGGATTTGAGAAAATGGAAAAATTCCATTTAAAGGTTGTGTGATCCAAGCAGAGCAGTGGGAACCTTCATTTTGCACATAAGAAAGAAATAAGTCCTGGGTTGCGGCCATAAGTGTGAGTTATATGGAATAAATGTTTTGTTGTTTTATTTATTTATTATGAACTGGTACTGGCAAATACAATATAACTTGTTTTTTTCCCTTTTTTTTTACTTCAATTCTTTTGAGGGCTGACTCACTATGAGAATGCAAAGGCCTCAACGCAATTGACGAAAGCAGAAGTATTCTTCTAATTAATTTGAAATTATAAGTTCTCCAAATTTTTATGACTTGCAAAATTAGGGACATGGAGCAGACCAACATAGGATATATTTGGTCACACATAGAATTCTAGACACAACTACACACTGTAGAAAGAACATGAGTTTGAGGAAAGGGAAAATATATATTTAAAGGTTGATGCGAATAAACATGTGTTTTTAAATTTTTTTATTTTTATATTTTTCTAGCCCTTAGAAAATATATTATTTGGATTTTTTTGTTTTCTTTAGGGTTATTCTTGTCTTTTTTTAGTTATAGAGATTTAGGGGGTTAATTGGAAGTTTAGTTTTTTTTTTATAAAAAAGATGGATAGGGATAGGGATTAGCATGGTTGGGTTGGTTGGGATATGTTAGACTTGTTTTTAAGAGGGAAAAGTTTATATAAGATTGCTACCTTAAAATGTACAATTACATATGCACTACAAAAATCCATCGGAAAAAGTTGTTTTAATGTTGAAAAACCCTTTAATTGATCATCTCGACATCGATATATATGAATATGAAACAAAAATGATTTTGAGTCCCAGAAATAGTGCATCTTGCAACACATGGTCCAGATCATCCATTTTCAAGATTTTCATATGTTTATAGGTCTACTTGACTTTAACCATTTTTAGAGTTTACAATTTTATAATTAGATATGAAAATAGATTTTAAGATAATCCTAAGAATTTTTTACACCAAAATTACATGTTATGATGAAATTTGGAGGTGCGCCTTAATTGGATTGTTTAAGGTTGCAACCTTATAAAAACCACACCCTTTTAAGAGATAAAGGGATAGATAGAGTTTAGTCTGTTATCTTTATTTTCTTTTTATTTATTATTTTTTATAAGTTTGTATTTAAAGGGAAGAGGTTCCTTCTTTATAAAGAGAGGTTATTGGATAATAAAGAAAGTGTTTGATCTTGTTAAAAGAGATCTTGGGTGGACTCCCTTGCAGACCCTGAGAGGGTATAATCTCTCAAGCCTTTTTATTTTCATTTTTCTTTTCTAGTTTATTTTTTATTTTTTGCATCAGTTGGTGTCAAAGCAGAGAAGATCCAACCATTGCAATGCCAACAAAACCTACTTCTGATATGTATAATTGCATGGAACAAATTTTAGAAAATCTAACCAAAGTGATGGAAGATATTCAAAGCGACGTTCGTGGGATGAATCAGTGATTGCAACGGTTGGAGAATACTAATATTCGAGAAGAGGGTGCTCGCAACCATGAAAATCTAACTTCAGATTTCACTGTAGAGATGAATCGAGTGCCACTACTGACTAGCAGTGCCAATTATGAATGTGACGATCACTTTGTGATGCAAGAACCACGATTTGTGGAATATCCACATGATCTTGGTATCCAGCTTGGTCTTCTCAAGTTTTATGAGGAATTTGAAAAAGAAATCATAATTGAGCTCGAGATCCCAGTGTTTATTTCAAGATGAGCATAAAGTATTTGATGAATTGGTTTATTGAAGAAAATGTACCGAGGCGTATGTTGGGAGTACATCACCAATTATTCTATTGGCCTCTCAAGGATGTAAGCTCGAGGCCGAGCTTCTCCTAACCCCGGAAGAGAAGAATGATGCAACTAAACAAGTGACTTTTAATTTTATTTTATTTATATCTTTTTGCTACTTAAAAAATATATTTTTTGGTTTTTTAGTTTTTGTTTAGGGTTATTCTTGCCTTAGCTTAGTTGTAAAGATTTAAGGGATAGAATTGGAAGTTTAGTCTTTTTTAAAAAGGATGGATACGGATAGGGATTAGCATGGTTGGTTGGGATATGGTAGACTTGTTTTTAAGAGATACGGGAGAGATAGAGTTTAGCTTGTGATTTTTGTTTTATTTTTATTTACTATTCCTTATAAATTTGTATTTAAAGGAAATAGGTCTCTTCTCTGTAGAGAGAGGTTATTGGAGAATAAAGAAAGAGTTTGATCTTATGAAAAGAACTTGGGCTGGACACCTTTGCAAATCCTGAGAGATGATATAATCTCGCAAGCCCTTTTATTTTCATTTTTGAGAGACTATACCCTCTTTCTGGGGCTGCAAGGGAGTCCACCCCAAGTTCTTTTCACAAAATCAAACTCTTTTTTTATTCTCCAATCATTATATTTACAAAGAAGGGACATCTTCCTTTTAAATACAAACTAAAAAGAATAATATAAAAAAAAAGTAATCTATATCTCTCATTATCTCTTAAAAACAAGTCTAACATATCTTAACCAAACCAAACCAACCATGTTAATCCCTATCCAAATCTATCTTTTTTTAAAAAAAACAAAACTTTCAATTCTACCCCTTAAATCTCTACGACTTAAAAAAACAAGAATGACCCTAAAAAAAATTAAAAATCTAGATAACATATTTTCTAACTGCTAAAAAAATATAAAAAAATAAATTTTTTTATTTGCATCATTATCTCAGGGTTGGGAGAAGCTCGACCTCAAGCTTACATCCTTCAGAGACCAATCGAATAATTGGTGATGTAGTCCCACCATTCTTCTCGGTACTTTGTCTTCAATAAACCAATTTATCAAATATTTTGTTCGCATCTTGAAGTAGAACACTGAGCGAGCTTAATCTTGATTATTTTTCAAGTTCCTCATAAAATTCGGAAAGATTGACCTTAATAACGAGATCATGTGGATGTTCCTCAGATTTTGTTACCTGTATCACAATTTGGTTGTTACATTCAGAATCGGCACCTCGAGTCAGTCGTGGGACTAGATTCATCTCTATAGTAGAACTTGGTGTTGGATCTTCATGGTTGCGAGCGCCCTCTTCTCAAATAATGGTGTTTTCCAATTGCTGCAACTGCTAATTCATTTTATGAACTTTGCTTCAAACATCTTCCATGACATTGGTTAGATTTTCTAAAATTTGTCCCATGTGATCATCCATATCATAATTAGGTTTCGGCAGCATTGCAATGGCTGGATCTTCTTTGCTCCAATACCAACTGATGCACAAAATTAAAAGTAAACTAGAAAAATAAAAATAAAGGGGCTGGAGAAATTATATCCTCTCTTAGGATCCGCAAGGGAGTCCACCCCAAGATCTTTTCACAAGATCAAAACTCTTTCTTTATTCTCCAATAGCCTCTCTTTACAAATAAGGGACATATTCCTTTTAAATACAAACTTATAAGGATTAATAAATAAAAATAACAAACTAAACTCGATATCTCCCTTGTCTCTTAAAAACAAGTCTAACATATTCCAACCATGCTAATCCCTATCTATTTCTAGTCTTTTTTTAGACTTGGTCTTGTGAAAAGATCTTAGGGTGGACTCCCTTGCAGACCCAGAGAGAAGCTATAACATCTCAAACCTTTAGTTTTATTTTTAAAATCTGGTTTATTATTTTTTTCCTTGCATTAGTTGTGTAATTCAGGTATGCAGTGGAAATCTTCGTTTGACACCTAAGAAAGGATGAAATAAGTCATGTGTATGGTTATATGTTTGGATTATACATAATAATTGTTTGTTTTATTCATTTATTTTGAACTGATACAGGCTGCTACAATAAACTATTTTTTGTTACTTCAATTATTTTGAGAGCACTAACTCACTTGGGAAAACCAAAGACTTCAATGCAATTAACAAAAATAAAATTATTCTTATGGTTAATTTGAAACTTTTTCAAATGGGTGTATATTAGAAAAATTAAAGATGTCTTTAAGTTTTAATGATTATTGTTTTATGTGATCGCTGCATACCATTGAGACCGAAGGGAAGTTCTATATGACAGGTGTAAGAACAACCATGTTTTATGGGATGAAATGTTGGGCGGTCAAGAAACAACGTATCCATAGGATGAGTGTAGAATTCAGAATGAATGCATACAAAGGAACTTAGGTGTGGCTTCAATAGGCATTAAGATGAGGGGAAGTAGACTTAGGTGGGCTGGCCATATGCAGTATAGACCGAATACAACACCAGTCCGGAGGTGCAATTTGGTTCAAGCAGAAGACTCTAAAAGGGTAAGGGGAAGGCTCAAAAGGAGATGGATAGAAGCAGTGAGAAATTATATTGCAACTTTTGGTCTTACTAAGGGTATGGCCCTCGCTATAGAAGAATGGAGGAACGAAATTCATGTAATCGACCTCAAATAATTGGAATAAGGCTTGGATGATGATGAGGATGATGGATTTTGAATTATTACACGATTGGAGGCAGATCAAGCTAACTGTGGTTTCTTCTATAGAGCCATTTCTTAATGGACATTTGTGACCTGTTAAAAACAGTATGAGAGAAAGAAGATGTTCCAACTTGGTTTGGGAAAAGAGTTTTTGATTTTTCAAATCTTAGAGATTCTGTCAAGGAAAAATGCTTTAGAGATGATGGGGGATCATCTAGGTTGTGGGTTTAGGAGATCATAATGATATTTTGTTGGGTAATTTCTTGTTGATTATACTTGCCATCATCTGCTATTTGAATTCCCCGTGTTAGAACATAATGCTTAGGAAGTGGAGCATAAGTGTGGGATTTCCCTTTTTCCTGTCTTTGAGAAAAATGGGGTTTTCCCTTTTTCAATAGCTACGCTTTGGGACATATTCTCATGCATAGAAAAAGCATATTAGGGTCAACCTTCTGAAGCAAAAACTGGTTTGGGTTAGGAGCTCAAATTTCACTGGTGATGTTGCAATTATTTGGGTTGACCTAGCTTTTTTTTTTTTTTGATGAGTGTATAATTGAATATGATCTACTCCTTTGATTTGGAAAGGAATGTGGTGCATATAATTGGCATATTGGGATCACTAATTGAGCGAAATACCACACTTATGGTCCCTACTCAAGCATTATGTTTCAATATAAGGAGTTCGGATAGCACATAATAGCAAATGTAATCAGCAGCTATTTTCCCAATAAAAGACTATTTTGATCTCCTAACAAACCTTTTAGCTTAATCGGAAAAAATACAAGAAAAAAGACTGAAAAGTGGTTCAAGACATTAGGTTTTCACCATTATATGATTGGGGGTTAAACTTAAATATAATATATCACATTCATTTGCATGGATACAATCTTTGCTCGGGAATCTTCATGTCAAATCCATTGAACTCCTGATGCATCTTGTTATGGCTGCATGCCCTTTTTGGGGTTTCTGAAGTCATACTTAATATTTTCATCTTTAAATAGAAACGTTTGATTGTGGATAATACTTTGAAAGGCTCCTTAAAGTTTCAACTAAGCTCCAAATCAAAAGCTTCTATTGGTTATTTTGGCCCTCACAGGGGCAAAGATAAGGAGATAAATGTGTACTAATAGCTCTTAAAGAGTGTTTTAATAGTTATTTGAAAATCCATATAAAATGCTGCCTTTGTTAGGAACATGTGGATATAAATTACTATTTTATTGTGTTATAGTGGTGGTGTTTTGTAGCCCCAATCTCATTGTTTGGTCTCCTTAAGATGTTGTTTGTTTGTTACGTACAACATCAGTATGCTGGTGGCACACAATAACATTAAGATCTTGTTTATGTTCCTGGATCTTATAACTAACGCCCACCTGCCCTTCAACAAGAAAAAAAAAGTAACATATGAAGTTCATGAGTAATAAATTTAGTCTCTAAAGTAGTACATAATCAATAAAGGTCTAGAAAGTGACATACTTAATGATCACTGCTTAAGAGTGAGAAACTTGTTATTAATCTTTTTATAATGCCTTTCTCTATAATAAAATTATAGGTGCTGATCAGAAAAAGAAATTGTTAATAATGAGCAAATGATTATTTTCCTCTCCTCTGCATGGGAATTGGGATATCTCTATTATCTAGCAATGGTCATGACTTTACGGATTAAAAGAACCAAAATTGATGTATTTTGTTTTTTAACCTTGTTGATAGGTTGAGCAAATGGAAAAGTTGATTCAGGAATCCCAACATGAATCTTTCGATCCCAAATTTTATCAGTCAATTACGGAGAAATTTAAGTGAGCATGGCTCCTTTTACCTGAAAACTTCACTGAGTCCTTAAAGAAGCATGATCAAACCTTGAGTGCAACTTGAATTCCTTTTCATGATTGTGATATTTATAGGTCCTTAACAATCATCAGTTTTTTTCTGTTACTTAATTGAACTGCTCTTTCAGCCTTGCTTCAGGTTGTGTTGGAAAGAATCCCATTCATTGGGAGCAGGTTTGTGAGCATGCACTTTTCTAGTTCATCTTGCACTCTTTGCAAAATCTTTGTTTTGACCCATGTTATGGTTTAGGTTAAATGTTAAACTTTTGTTTTTCTTTGAAATGATGTTTAGGTTAAATGTTGGTTTCAAAGCAAGAGACAAACTCCCAAAGACAGAGATACTTCATTGCCTGACCCATCCAATGAAGTGATTGTTCTTGATGACAGCCCTGTAAAGAATATGCATGAGAGCTCTGCGGTTGCGCCTATCAGTGGTATGGCTTGGTGACTTGGTCTATAAATTTCCTTTGGATGAAGACTAGCATATGACATCAAAACATTAAGAAACATGATACCACTTTACTTATTAATCACGATGAACAGTTTTAAAGGTTTTATAACATGATTTGTACTCATCCTCTGATATATGTTCCGTCAGCCATCTACATTATGGGTAGGGCTGTAAATGGCTCGGGGTGGGGTCCATGGTAGACCCAGATAGGATAGGGTCTTAGTCAACTGTCATTGGGTCCATCCGACACACACACACACACACACACAAGGTTGGGTCAGGTTGACCCTAATGGGGACCTGACACGCCGGCACTACCTGGCAGGTCTAGACACAGAAATAGGGGGCTCAACCGGCTGGGGCAGTAGGTCGACATGACCTCATTATCACCCCTAACTATGGGAAAATATGTATATTGTACAACACGCAGGTGATACATCCACCATGGCTTCTCAAGAGATGGACAATGGAACTGAACTGTTTTACATAGTTAAGTACATGACAGACGCATTAGCAGTACAATGGTTAATCTCCGCTCTTTTTCTTGAGAACAAATGGTCGATGGCCTAGATATCTGTTTTCTAGCATACACCTCATATAGTATGCTGATTCTACTTCCTCAATTATCTATATTCTATTCAGAGGGATGATTATCGGAGGAATTCTGTTCTATTTCATTCAGACCTTTTGTTTCTTATGAATGCACAGAACCAACAACTGGTTTCTCATATTGCAATCAAAATATTTAAGTTCACTGTATAAATCGGCATACTCCTTCAACTCATCATTTATTGCATAACTGAGAGATTTGTCGGATTTATCATTTATTGCATAATTGAGAAATTTCATGGAATCCTTTTCGAAGACAAAGATGATATATGACTGATGTTTATCTTGGAACAGTTGACAAGGTTTCAGATCTATCTGAGTTGGAGTTTGAGGCTAGATCAGCAAAAGATGGGGCATGGTTAGTGATAACATAAACACCGACAATGTGATTGAGCACACTTTTTATATTAGTAGTTTCTATTAGTCATATAACACTTCATGGTTGACACTATGCAAGTATTTATGGTTGGACATGCGATTGACTTAGCATTTAGTCAATGTGTCATTCTGTAACTCCGATATTCTAGAAAAGTTATTCATCTTTACAGAAGGCATGTGTTGGTGTGTTGCAGTTACTATTTTTTTATCAGGGACTACTGCGAATTTGCAATAATATTCTGGATATAAATATAATTAGAAGTATATGGTTATAACTTAAACAATCTGTAAGCATCATACGTATCCTGGGATCTTAACAAAACATTCATTGTTACACCTTGAGTACAATGGGGAGTTACATTTATAAGGAACTGAAGCAATGAAATGGTTATTTACATGAGCAGCTCTCGTGTATACTTCTTGTTTGTAACTGTTGCTTGACTGGTTACATTCAATACCTGAAGCATGGGTTACATTCTATATTTGTCATAATGTTACCTTTAAAGAAATGCCAATAAGCTCTACTTTGTCTTTTGTGTTGGAATAATTTATTTACTAATTTATCATACCTTTTTGCAGGTATGACGTTGCGTTATTCCTGACGCACAGAATTCTTCATTCTGGTGAACCTGTAAGTAGCACCCACTGTGACTGTCATAATGAGTTAGGTCAATGCTTTTTCTTTTCCAAATTGTATAATTCATGATCAATTTGAATTGACTGTCTTTAGAAGCCATTGCTTGTTGTTACTTCACTGCATTTTGATGGTAGGACCAGGCAAGGATGGCTAGTTTATGCTAAAATTGTCATGTCCAATACGTGCTTAACCCTCTACTAATTCTAGATTATGTGATCTATGCCTGTTCATTTGCCTTTCTCCTCCCCTCCTCAAGCTACCTTTATTTGTCCACATGTAAATTTTGAGGTTCATTTATCTTTTACAAATCTTCAGTTCTGACGCTTTCTCTTACTATATAGAAGGAAGGGGAAGGTAAAGAAGGGGTGGATAAGGAAGAAGCACAGCTTCACACCTTAGCATCCCGTTGATCAGCATTGCGGCTTTGCTCCTTACCCTTTCCCTATATAATCTAAATGGGTAAGTGGCTGCGCTCCTTACTGTCCTTATACCAAGGGCTAAATGGTGCAGTCCCTGGTAGGACAAGAAATTTTCTAACTTGTCCATCTTTTGAGTACTTGGTCACAAAATATGGTGCCTCTCCATATCATTTTCTTCTCTCAACAATGTTTGGTTTCCTTTATGTGTCAAGGCTCATACATGATGAAAGATCATAAAGCCAAGCCTTTACCTGGTTTTGATATTCACCAGTTTAAAGACTTTCATATCAACGATACCTTGGATTTTCATTAATGGCATCACAATCAGTGTTTACCTAGATACTTGATATACGAGCTGGTGTCACGCGTTGACTCGTATCGACACTTAGACACATGTCAACAAGCATAGACACAGGTCTGACACGGTGACCATACGTATTGGGCATTTTCTTAAAAGTTTTTGAAGTGTTGAAACTTATTAAAGTGTCATCACTTTTTTGAACATAAGAAACTTAAGGTCCTTAGCGATAGTGTGGCTTTTCCTACTTCAATAAGTCTGCATATCAAATCCCAAGAAGTACCTTTTTAAAGTGTTTTTTAAGAGTACCTTTTTCTGAAGTTCTTTTAGAAACATCACTGTCTAGGTCTATGTTGCCTTTTTTTAAAGTTTTAAAGCAGTACCACCAACATCAAGATTGGAAACTTTGACATATTGATAGTGAATGGTTAGGGCCACCATCAAGCAAAGCCAACGTTGATGCTTACTATAGGCTCATTGCCAGCGCTATGGCCCAGGCCCTATTTTGTCACGACTAGGCTGACCAGACTGGACCGAGCCACCCCGCTCATTGGTCAATTGAAGGGCTCTTTCTTTGCATAGTCATGGATGATAGTTATTTTAGCCATGAGTAATGCAATAGCATCCTCGCAAATGGATACATGCATCATAGAGTAGATATGCCCATATATGCTATGTTTTGTATAGTGGTGCCATCTAAGGCCCTATTGGATAGACCACTAAACAGGAATTTTAGTATTTTCTTCCTTCACTTGTGCAAGAGCCCTACTGCAACTCGTTTGTGTCAATTAAATATTTGAATCCCACTTGTGTAGAAATTGCCTCCAAACAATGGGTGTTTGATAATAGTGAGGGAGGAAAAAAAACTGGTTTTTCCCTAGTTTTGTAGTAGTGTTGGGAACTAGGGGTGCTGTCCAAACTTGCCGAGTATGTCACAAATTTCAGCAGTCAGTTCTTAAGGCGTTCTAAAAGGCCAACGCTTATAGATTTTCCATATAAATCGGGGAGAGGGGAGATAAACTAGATCTCTGTTAGTTGTAATGATGACTGATCATTAGCATAGACGAGCAAAAAATTTTATATAACACATTTGCCTCCTATATAAGTTCCGGGCAACTGCAGAGATTCCTGAACAATTCATTGTAATATGAAAATGGGAGAATAATCATATGTTTCCCATTCTACCAAAAGCAATATGTGCCAAGGGTGGAACCATTTTTTGTTAATGACCAAGAAAAATGACTTAAATCCTCCTTAGGATTATAAGAGACTAGTAACAAGATTACAATGATGGAGAAGCTGTCCCTAGATACACGTGTCTGACACTGGCTAACATGTATAGCAGACAGACCTCTAGGACATTAAGTAAAATTGCTTTAGGCTATTTTTGTTTTTTTGATTTGGCTACTAATATTGAAAGAGAATGAGTCTTGGTCACTAATCTATCTGAGAAATTGCATAGTTTGTAAGACATTTGCACCTATCATGGTAATCCTTTTAGGATAGAGATTATTGTCAATAGTAGATGATGATTTGCTCTAGGATGAAGTTTTGAAGACCCATCATATTTTAACCTCAAAAACAATGGAAATTCTTTTTAGCAATTTCCAGCACACTATATTGTCATGAAAATTTATCATAAATAAATAAATAATGGCATCATTAGACCTGTAAATGGGTGGGTCTGGGTTGGACTGATCCTATGCCGACCAGAACTGCCGGGTCACGTTTGGTAGGGTTCGAAATATAAAATGAATACACACATGCATATGCACAAATGCACACACACACGAACACTCACATGCATAGGCACACACAGGGATGGATCCGATTCTGACCTGCCTGGTCCACTTGGCGGGTCCAGATGAGGACCGGGTTAAGCGGGTCAACCTTATCCGACTATCACCCTTAGGCCATCCTTATATATTTCACAAAAATTGGGAGGGCTCTGGCCCTCACCTAAGAGTTTGGATGTTCCGACCAAATTAAGGACAAGAAAAGGAAAAATACCAAAATGATGAACACCAAATTTCTCTCATTCTCTTCATTTAGCAAATCACATCATCATCTTTCCCAGAAGAAAATACCATATCTTTTGGTGAATAAATAGTTTTGTTTCAGGAAGTACGTGTCAGGTTTACGGGATTTGGTGCGGAGGAGGATGAGTGGGTTAATGTGAAAAGAGCTGTTCGTCGGAGATCTATTCCTTTAGAGTCTTCTGAATGTGGGAAGGTTATGCCTGGAGATCTTGTCCTCTGTTTCCGGGTAATTCATCTCTCTCTATGTCTCTCTCTCTCTCTCTCTCTCTCTCTCTCTCTCATATTGCTAGGATGCTCTCGCTACACTACCACCCTGTACACGTGGTCTTGTTCCCAGGGGATTCTTTTGATTTGAAAATTTTCATTGCATCTTGGATTCACCTTTTGAACAATTTTTTGGGAAAAAGTTGATTGTTGAGCTCTTATAAGCCTAGTTTGATAGTCCCTCAAATGGATGTTTAAGAGTCAATCTTCAAGGAAGAATTGATTTCGAGATTTTTGTTTTCTTCCAAAGCATTTTTTTCTTCAATTGAGATGAGTAAAGATGATCTGAATTTTTAGATCAGAACAATCTCTCTGATTACGTTTTTGTGCCAAGGAACATGTGAATCTCACACGTGCACATGCATACTCACACATACATATCTAATATCTACTTTCACCTTATCAAGGCGCTGTATATCAAGTCAATTGTTGTTTGTATAATAGTGTACATCTGATTAAATTTTACTTGATAATTTTCATAGGAAGGTGAGAACCTAGCCACCTACTTTGATGCCCATGTCATCGAAGTCCAGAGGAGGCGACATGACCTAAGGGGTTGTAGGTGTACCTTCTTGGTTCGCTATGATCATGATCAGGCTGAGGTAGATTTGAGTTCTACATAATCTAATCTTTTTGGGAAACATTATATTTTTTTCTTATCGGGGCGCAATTGGAACAACTGCATAGTGCAGATGCTCAAGAAACTTGTAATTTCCAAACAGTGTCATGACCAGTCATTTTATCTCAATACCATTTTGTCTCCCAAGTGGTATTGAAAAATGCCAGATAAATGTCAGTATCTAGTATAATGCATAGAATATGTGGGATAAAGTAGTCACTTGTATAACTTTGACTGGTTCGGGCACTGTTTTTTAATTCTGAATTTTTTACTAACCTGCACAACTTGTTCCAGCCTATTTTTCATATGAAGAAGATCATTGAGACAGCCCTTACATAATGGCTATCAATGCAAATATTTCTCTCTTATATGGAAGCTTTGTTTTCTAATCCCAGGAAAGAGTTCGTCTAAGAAGGGTATGCCGGCGTCCATCTTGAGCTTTGTAGCCATTGCTGCTTCTTGAGGCTTTTTTTTGCTCTGGTAGTATGCAATCCTTGTTTCATTTCTTAACATATTTTTGATGTATTTTTTATTGGCGAACAATGTCAGATGAATTTCCTCATAGAGCAAATTAGCTTTTTATCATGATGTTTGTTTGATCCACCTTGTCCTAATGTAACTTTAATTTTATGAATGTGTGGCTCCGGCTTTTTGCAAAATAGTAAATACCATTCTTGACTTTTTGTGTTTGGTTCATATACTTCAATTTGATTTTTTCCATTGACAAATTGGATCTGATCGTCCCTTTGGCACCCCAATCAGATTATTTGACTTTCTACTGGGAAGTATATTATGATCCACATGAACATAGAAAATCTATGCCCATAATTGTTTATCTATCCCAATTAAGGGATGGATGGTGATGGCGGGGGTGGGGCCTACCACTTAGTTCATATCATGTTCTGGTGGCGCTGCTCTATTAACTATGCATCCATGGATTGGATGGCTATATCCCAATCCATGGTTATGTGAATAACATAGTATTCTTTCCCCTCTAGTTCACCGTGCAAGTGTGTATTCTTCATTTTCCCTTTATTTAAGGGAGTGATTTAATGTAACAATTTTATAATACGGATTGTTACTATTTACTTTTGTTTTAAGGAGGTCACAATTACTTACAACCATCCGATGTGAAATTTGTTTGGGTGTATCACAAAGTTTGATAAAATTTCTTTTAAACTTTGAGTTTAGTCAATAAAATAAATGTAGTCGTCCAATAGTCAAGATTAATTGTAACCACTCTGTATCAAAGGTAACGGTCTCATTATATACTTTTTCTTTATAATAATATAATGAAACAATATTTAAGATCATATTAAGGCCATTTGTTTGACCTTATTTTTTAAATATACACTCTTTTCATTTTGATGAACAATCACAAAATAAAAAAAAATAAAAAAAATGAAAAATATATCCTAAAATGTGTTTTTTAACCTATTTAACATATGCTAGCAGTTTAGTTTGATGAGATGCTTAGATCTAAAATTTGGAAGACATTCTTTTTCTTTTCCAAAATTTCTAGATGGACATTACAAATTCACTATCTACTATGAAGTATTCTTATTGCATCAAGTACTTATCAGCTACTCTTTTAATTGCTATTTGGTATGTGTGAGCAAATTCACAATCCAATATGAAGTTTATTTACAACTTCTAATGCATCACGTACTTATCAGCTACTATTTTAATTGCTATTTGGTAATGTGTGAGAATATTAAAAAGAAAAGTATATAACTAAAACCATTTATTTTTGGTACAAGAATATCACTATCACTATTGATCGTTACATGTGAGATTGGATGGCTGTGATGGGCTATTAATCATGCGAAAGATCTAAATAAATTTTTTTGAACTTTGTGACACACCTCTTGGTGCCCATTATGATCTCCTTGTACCATAAGTAAATGGTATTATATGGCATATATCCCCTATTCAAAATGCCACATGTCTAGTATGCTAATTTTCATTACCTGTTCTTAAATGGAAAAAAATGGACAGGGGTACAAAAGGAAAGTCCCTTTGTTTATTTATCGTTATCTGTGAATGTATACATATCTTTTGAAAGAAAATTTGAGGTGCTTGAGTCCCTACATTTGATTTATGCGTGACGAATTTAAGAGAGCAAAATGAAATGCCATTAACCATATCTGCATTATGGAGCAATCATTGATCTACCAAAGTTTCTGTGATGGTCCAACTAAAAATTCAAATAGTCAGCTTCTCTAGTGATCTGACCTTACCTCTTTCTCAATATTTCTTAACAAAAATTTAAGACTACCAAAAAAATGTTATGGCTGAATGTTCACGTTCTCAAATTTCTTGACAACAATAGGCAGCCAAAAGGGTGGTTGAAGGAGACTTAATAATATTTCTTTTTTTCTTTTTTTTTTATGTGTGGACAATGGGAATGGAAGGTGGACGTTATGTTGAAGCATCCGTCCCAATACTCTCATTCAATCCAATGGACGACTTTGTTTTAAGTTACTTTCGACAATTAGTACCAATTAGTTGGAAAAAAGCTTTGACGATGATGACCTTCAACCTTTAGCAATCTAGTCATCTCTAGTATTAACTTTAATTCTTGCATCGGCGATTCACATTCTGCCTCATTTGAGCAGCATAGTGTGGAGGTTCATAAGGATACGAACCCTGGACTCTACCTATTCTTGTGGGTAGAGGATATGATCCCTGGAATCTGCCTACTATATAAGGATATTAGCTGCTCCTGTCAAAGTTTCGCTTTAACACCCCTCAAAGGGGGGCCTTCCATGTATCACAACCTTTTGCCATGGTAGGGAAGATTTAACTACATATTTATGCCATGGTAGGGAAGATTTTACTACATATTTTAGAGTGGAAAATGAAGTCTGAATTGCTATATTCCTAAGACCTCTTTCAAAATTGAGCCTAATGTATGGCTTTTGCTATAATATCTGTTTTGAGTGTGAAGACTAAGATGTGATGTAACTAATAATTGCATCTTTTAAGGATTGTATACTGTGATACTATCCATCTTTAGTATAAGGAGGTCACAATCACTTTTCGCCATTGTATGTGAAATCCAATAGATGAAAGTGTGTCGCAATATTTGAGAAATTTTGATTTGAACATTGTACCTAAACAATGACACATCCTCAACCACTCGATTTGAAGTCTAATAGTCAACGATAATTATGACCTCTATGTATAAAAAATAAATGACGTCATCGTATACATTTTCCATCTTTTAAAATGGGCAATGAAGTCTGAATTACCATATTCTAGTGATATCTTGGAAAATCAAACATCAAATAAAAAATAAATATCAACTATCAAAGTAAAAATATATATCCATATATAGCATACATATCATATAGCATAAGTTACACATGGGTAACGTTTAAATGAGGCCATATTCAAAGCGGCACCCTTCTAAAAATGTCCTCTTAGAGATAGACAGAGAATCATATCACACATCCTATGTCACTTCCACTTTAAATGCATTTTCACTTTAGATCCATGACTTTGTGGCAAAACAGCGCAGATTTCATACGTGAAGAATTAAGCAAAGGATACGGTTAGCATGCGGCCAGGCCCGCACATGTACAAATGTGGGCTTGGCAATAAATATATATTTTAAATATAATTTGATCTTGATTTTTAGAAAATATATAATTTTTAACATGAAGATCATGAATATGAAAAAAATAAATAAAATTTGAAAACTAGAAATAATAATTATATTAAAAAAATATTTCGATCGTTAGTTACAATTGCTTTTGGATGTACCACCTATTTGCATCCATCTTTGAGATGGATACCATATACCTCTAGACCGCATATTGTACAAATGCGGTCCAACATGCATGAAACAATTGTTTTTAAGCAAATTAAGTAGTGATGAACATTTTAAATATATAATTTGAAATAATTTATTTCTAAGATTTGAATCGATAATGTTCAATTTCATTATTGTGGTCGTTGACCAACGAAATTTTAGGTCCAAGATTTATATAACGAAAGTAGGTTAAAATTTAGGTCCAAAATCTCTCTTAAATGCACTTTGTTTTTATGGAGACCGACTGCCTCGAAGAAATAATAATATCATGAGTCAATCATAGATTACAAAGTCTTAGACGAGCATACTCTTACCCCACTCATTCAAGGGAAAAGTGTATATAATGTGTCAACTTTATCCTATAGAAGCAAGGTACCGCTAAAAAAATTCCACCTAAACTGGTTATTCAATGTTAAAAAACCCTTCAATTGATCATGTTAATTTTGAGATGTATGGACACTAAAAAGCGGATTTCTTAAAGTAATACACATTGTCTCACACTACCTGGATTGTCAATTACAAAACTTAGTGTTTATAGATTTGCTTGATTTATATCATTTTTTAAACTTCAAATTTAAGAATTAGAAGTAAAATAAATCTTTTAAGTTACTTTTAGGGATTTTTTTATGCAATATGCACCTTTTAGAAAGATTTTTGTGCCTTTCTTCTGTTGATGGTTGGCACCGCACCCTTAAATTAATGCCATAAAACTGATGTTAAGCATTATCGTTTGATGCAATGGTTTAGAAAGCGGATCGATGACCTGAATCGGGCATCTCTGTATAAACTTAAGTATTAAATTTGCATCACATAAAAGAAAAATCATAGACTTATCATGGATAAAATATATAATTATACATGGACTATAATAAAGAGTAGACTAAATCAATGAAAGAATGGCTATTAAAATCTCGTTTTGGCAAAAAACCCTAATCCGCTAACAAAACCCAAATTATTATAGCCTAACTAACTATAATCCAAAATTATTACAACCTAACTAATTATAATATTATATACTGAAATTATAATTATTAGTTTAAATTTTATAATTATTTTATTAGATAAATAATAACAAATTAGAAATAGTTTATAATATTATTTAATTTAAAATGTATTATTGACAACTGTAAGAAAAATAATACATTTCAAGATTTATAATCTAAAAATTAATAAATAAAATAAAAGATTTGGTTATCAATGTAAAAATTAATAAAATGCGTACAAATTTTGAAAATAACGCTTTAATTTATTATATGCCCAAGGGGGAACAAAAATTAACTCCAAATAACATTAGTGATAATCATCATACCTCCTTAGCATATGTGTTTAAAATTACCTATTAATAGCATATATTTACATTATGTTTTCATTTAATGATATTTGGGAATTATCCTACATCGAAAGATGAGTATTCAAATATGTTATATAGATAACTATGTAATTGGAAGATAAACACAAGTGTGAAAACACTAGGGCATCCGTGCATATGCACACGTGCATGTGCGTGTCGCACATGTGGCACATGTGGGAGTGGTGTGTGTCGTACGTGTGACACGCACATACGTGTTTTTTGAGGCTTGAACTGGCTAGAACCAATACACACGTGCATGCACATGTGGGAGTGTGTACCGCTCATGTCACACGTACACACATGTGGGAGTGGTGTGTGGCACGTGTGGGAGTGTGTACCGCTAGTGTCACACATACACACGTGTGTGAGTGGTGTGTGTCGTACGAGTGAAGCGTACACACGTGTGAAGCGTACACACGGGTGAAGGTGCTTTTGAGGCTAGAACTGAAAGGGAACCGCTAAAACAGGGAGGGAACCAGACAGAACCGGGTGAGACCACACACATGTGAAAGTGTTTTTTGAGACCTGAACCGGCTAGAACCGATGCACGCGTGCATGTAGCACGTGTGGGAATGTGTGTGGTATGTGTGGGAATGTGTATGGCACATGTGAGAGTGTATACCGCTCGTATCACACATACGCATGTGTGGGAGTGGTGCGTGTGTGATGCGTACACAAGTGTGAAGGTGCTTTTGAAGCTAAAATATGGCACATGTGGGAGTGTGTGTGGCACGTGTGGGAGTGTATACCGCTCGTGTCACACATACACACGTGTGAGAGTTGTGCGCGTCGTACGTGTGACGCATACACACCTGTGAAAGTGCTTTTGAAGCTAGAACCGAAAAGGAACTGCTAGAATCGGAGGGAATCGGACAGAACCGGGTAAAAACTGACGGTTCTGCTCTATAACTGGGTGGTACCCGATTTTATGCTGAAACCGACACGGGCTGTGCAAATACCCGAGTCAAACCGGACGAATCCGATTCGACTCGCCGATTTTTAAATCATTGGTTTGATATAATGGCATTTATGAAGGCATATAAAATTATAACAAAATGGTATGTTAGGTGTTTCCATCATGTTGGGCATGCTAAAATAAAGAACTTGTACTTATTGTAACGCTAGTTTTAGATGCTTATTTAATAACGCAGTTTTGGTGAATCAAATCACCTATTATTGTAATTCTCCTTATGCATCAATCGTAGGTCTCTGAAATGGACGTTAAAAAATAGTGCCTCCACTAGAAGCCAAGGTGGAAAAAATTTCCAAAACATAGTCTTCCATAAAATTAGTTTTCGTCATCGTAGTTGCGATTCGCAAACCCTAAATTTTGGATCCAAAGTCCCATCTTTAATTGGATCTTTAAATTGGATTTTCGAGCAGGCACAGAAAAATAGTGAGTCAGCTGACACAAGCAAATAAGAGTTCATGTTATATCCATTATAATGCAACATCATGCTATTCCCAATGTCCTCTTTTATGAGATCAATTTCAAAGCATTAGCTGTTGTTTCGTTATTTGATTAAACCACTACCACCTTTTTTTTTAAGGGAAAATTTTATATAGAGCCTAAGCTCTAAACAATCAAATTAGAGCCTACTTCAAAACTTTCACTAGTCATGATACCCAAACATCATCAAATTGATCATCTCCACATCAAAATACACGGATACCAAGAAAAAATGGATTTCAAGTTTAGAAAATAATACATCTTGTAACTAATTTTTTAGCTGTCAATTTTCAAGATTTTCTTAAATCTACTCGACCTACACTATTTTTGAAGCTTTAAATTTTATAACTAAAGACAAAATATAATTTAAATCTATCACAAAACTTTTCAATATTGAAACCATATTTCTCAACACTATTTGAAGATGCACTCAAATTCTAATTTGATTGTTTGGAGCCTAAGCCCAATACAAACCGCACCCTCTTTTGAACTCGACTTCCTCTTGTTAGTAAACCCTCTTTTGAACTCGACTTCCTCTTGTTTGTAAATTTCTATCATTGTTGATTAAACATGTTAACCGGTAGAAATGAAAGCTATAATACCACATTGTGACTCCACCTAAACCAAGTAGAACAAAGGCCCATTCTGTGTCACTAAAAGCACTTTGCCATATATGTTGAAACCAACCGTCTTTTATAAGACTATCTCATGCATCAATTTATTTGTTCTTTGTTGAGAAAGTTCATAGCATGTTCACTTACATTTGGTACATGGCACAGGTCATGGCCATGATATAAAGTCAAGGAATTAGGGATATATTATTATTCAACCTCACCAAAATTTTTAAAAAAAATTCTCAAACTTTGTAACCCATTCGAACTACATCTATTTGATAGACATCTATTTCATTAACAGGTAAAGGTGATTGAATGGTTTGGTACCCAAGTTAAAGCAATTGCATATACACCTATTTGCATATAAACCAATCTTTTCCTCATGAAATAACTTCCTAGTTTTATAGAAAAGGAATATCACAAAATATAGTTCTTCCCACAGCCCATGAGATTACCACACGGGTCTACGGGCTGCCACACCGGCTCGCAACTTTAAAGAAACAGAGCTTAAGAGTGCATAAAAACAACCATATTTGGCATCACTCTTAGACTGAAGAAGTCTAGGAAAGGCCCCTCCAACATCCAAATATGCAAATGCAATAAGAGAGGCCACTAAACCCTTGGCTCGTGTACACGAAACACAAACTGAGGCAGGTTGTAATATACATTTGGATGAGAAAACAGGGTGAACCTAAATTCTTTATCCTAAGAACTCAAATAAACTAACCTAGCTTTCAAGGCCCTTTAGCTCCATGTTAGTTGTAAACATGTGCGGCTAAGTAAGAGAGGCCAGGGGTTTTAAGTCTCAAGTCACTTGTAAACATGTGGTTTCGAGCGAAAGGGGTGTCAATCGTATAAAGAAGCCAACAGACTAACCTATCCCAATTCCTTTTTCCCATGCCTAACCGGTTACCAAGTTCAATGCAACCATGAGGCAGGATTTGTAATGCCCACATTGAGCAGTCTAGACCTTCCCTCTCCTTTTACTTGGGAACAACTCAAGACTGGCCACATTCAATCCCCACATCCACTAAGTTCCAATCTTTCCTGCCAACATCTTTATAAACAATTTCCCTACCCAAGAGCCTATGGATTCACTTACCCATCCCAAGATCCCTATTAAAGCAGTAAACACCAACACAAGTACCCCCATAAAAATGCCCAGGAGAGAGAGAGAGACCTCAGTCAGTGCATCCCATTCATTCCTTAAAAAATGCCCGGGAGTGAGTGAGTGAGAGAGAGACTTGTGAAAGTGAATCCCATTCATTTCTTAAACGTGCCCAGGAACGGGTGAGAGAGAGAGATCAAATGCTGAGGACCAATGGGTGGGTGCGTTGTCTTCTTTTTCTTGTGGGGCAGGGAGAGCATCATATCACGAATTTCTGGGTGGGCTGAGGGCCTTCATACCGCCAATACTGAAAGGACATGGTGGAGAGAGAGCATTTCTGGGTGGGCTGAGGGCCTTCATACCGCCAATACTGAAAGGACATGGTGGAGAGAGAGAGAGCCATACTGCTAATAACCTAAGACAGGCCATGGGGGAAGAGAGAAGAGAGAGAGAGTACTTAAGAGGGCCACAGATAGAGAGAGCGAGATCACTTGGCCAATACTGAGAGGTCCATGCTATGCACTGCACAAGGGCATGGAAATAACAGTATATTTGCAGCGAGCACCACACTAAGGTCGTTGATATTATCGATATAAGCTCCTTGCCTGGAGACCAAGTTGCAGCTCCTCCTCAAAAACCCTGTGCCAAAAATGTTAGGGGCAATGCTACAGACAACACAAATCATGCATTAATCAATAGCTAAAAGGTAGGCACCCCTATAATCCAACACCAACCTTATCCAAACATGTAGACAAATTCTACCATAAAGGGCCCTCTCAATACAGAGCCTCTAGGGTAAATGTGACCTTGCACTTTCAGGTAAGTGAATTTGTGATCTGAGTTGTGTAAAATAACTCCTGCAAAGCTACAAATCTTATAAAAAATGGCAGAAAATCACTCTCTTTTTTTGTGTTTGGGTGAGGGGAGAGTCATATCAAAGCCAAAATTCATATAAAGGTTGAAAAAAAATCTTGAAAGGGGGAAGGGGTGGGAAGCAAACCAGAAAACTAATAAAAATATCCAAATGAGTCCATAATAAGGCCATCAATCACCCAATATCAAAAGCTTCCATCCCACATGTTTTTCCCCCCCTCAAACAAGTTAACAAGGCTTTACATCCCCATATGTTTAAACGCAGAGCAGATCCAATAAGGGGATAGTCCAATCCTGGCTTGGGCTCCCCCAGAATTGCCGAAATACCACATTTAACAATGGGAATTCCTGGTTCCACAATTTACGTTTCCACCTAAAGCAGCAATGACGCACCATTCCTACTTCACCCCCTCCCCGCTCGCCCACACAACAGACATTGGCACCCTCTGCCCTGCAAAAGCTTTCTACTTCCTTAGGCAGCCATGGATTGAAACACCAAACATCTCGCTCTCTCTCAAGGACGGAGGACCATCTGACTTTTCCACTGCAGTCATAGAAAACTAAACTGATCTCTAAAAGTTAATAAAGAACTACCCTATCCATGCTACAGAACTTTGAGAACACATAAATTCCTGAAAGAACCAAGCCCGATATTAAGCAACACTTGCACAATATTAACAGATAATATCCCCAAACACAGTGCCTACGCCAGTGACTATTGCAAACTCGAAATATCTGAGGTGAGAAGGTCGATCAATGATCCTGACTTCATGGCTCGGTCTCAAGCTCATTCTAAGACATGGGCTCAAGCTACAGCTAATAAATCTGGGCCATGCCACATTTGATCGGGTGATTGATGTGTACGAGGCAGAGGACTTTTCGAATAGCCAGTCTTACTGCTGATGACTTGGGTACAATCTCTTCATTCCTAACTTTCTTTGCTACCAATTTCTCTTTCGGGGTTCGTAACAATAGCAAAGAGGATTGCTGTTCGTTTGCATCAATTGGAGAAAATTTTGGCTTGTTCACAAGTTCCTTTGGGATTTCTTCACAGATGGCCACGAGCTATGCACAGATTTTCCAAGCAGATGGCCACAAACTGGGTACCCATAATCCCAGGTTCAATCAAACAAGGGATACCACAATCCCATGGAATCCAGACAGGTTATCGAAGAAAGGGCTGGTTTTCTTGTAGCCAGGTTTTCCAGATCCCAAGGATTTTCCAGGTCCTTGTTATTGAACATAAAGAACAAGTCGAAATCATTTACAACTTCCAGCATATTCCATCTATCACGATCAATTTTTCTGATCACTTCTAACATATCCCCAGTAAGTTCTCGCTATGACCATTAGTCGCCCATACAGGAAAAAAGGTTCGGATAAATCAAAGTGTTCAAATGTACCAGATGACCAACCAATTTGAGCTTTACTCCCTTATCCAAGTTGAATATGGATGACCAAATCATGAAAATGACAGAATCAATAGCAAGACAAATCGTGAAGGACCTAATGAAAAGAAACAACCCTTATTTAAAAAACGGATGTCTATCCTCCACTAAATTTAAATAAGAACAATTACATTCAGAAAGTTCATGCACAATGAACAGCCTAACAATTACTTACAATTGTGTAAAAACAAATTTGCTAATAGGACCACTGACCACATCTGAAATCTGCTCACAGCACATCAAAAGGATCAAATAGCAGTTGACATAAAACAAGTAGCAAGAAAAGAATCAACCAAGAACATGGAAAACAAACCCTACTCACAAGAATCAAGGAAAAGAGGACAATCAACAAGCAGTTTGCACAAACCAAGGCACAACAAGAAATCAATCGAGAATATGGGAAAGGTCTAGAATCATAGGAAATATTTCAAGAAACAAAGAATTAAATCTACTCCAGCCAAGAAACAAGGAAATCATTTGGCAAACCAAATCCTAATACAGAGAAAAAAGCACTCTCTGAATTATTATTCATTGAATCATTTCCAGAGAAGAATAAAATCGATTGCCAAAATCCACATCAACAACAAAACCAACAAGAGAAGTGTAAAAGCATAATTTATTACCAAATATGAACTGATTCCTGCTTCATATGCATCAGAAAAAGACCACCCCTATGGTTTGTTTACCACAAATCAATCCTCAAAATCAAATCTAGCAAAAGGGAAGAGGATGCAATTAGAAATACCGGCTGAATCAGGAAAATCATCAAATCTTCATCTTTCTGCAACCTGTGAGGAAACCAACCAGAAAACTGAACTTATCTTGTCAGGCTATCATTTGGTCATTCCAGCTTCTATAACATGGCACGTTTCAGAATTCCAACACATAAGTCACATAAAAATAAAACTCGAGTTATCCAGAACAGAAACTAAAAAATAATGTCTTCATAAGAACTGCTAAAAAATGAATATAACAAGTTACATGTGAGTGAATATATAAAACTCTTGAGTGCAATGTACCTGATCATGGCAAGGCTGCAAATCTTTGGCCACTCGGAAGTATCCAGTGACTTTATTGCATGCATGCTAAAAAACACACATTTCAACCTGTTTTCTATATATAGTACCCATTTGTTTTTCTAAAAAACAATGTCTTCATAAGAACTGCTAAAAAATGAATATAACAAGTTACATGTGAGTGAATATATGAAACTCTTAAGTGCAATGTACCTGATCATGGCAAGTCAGCAAATCTTTGGCCACTCAGAAGTATCCAGTAACTTTACTGCATGCATGCTAAAAACACACATTTCCACCTGTTTTTCTATATATAGTACACATTTGTTTTTCTATAAATAGTAAAACCCATAACGAGAAAGAAGCCATGACATATGTATCACCATTGTTGAAAAAATGAAGCGCCACCAAGGTAGGATGCAGCCCCCTGATGGCAACGCCCCGGTTTTCAAAGTGCCATACAGATACACAAAAACACAGTACGAAAAAGGGCACCTCAAGGTACAACGCGCCTGCCAAGGGACAGGATACCTAGGAGGGCCACATCAGCCGCCTTGGTGCAGGCTGCCTAGGAGGGCGGCATCAGCCCAGGCGGAGCGCTTAGGCACCCACTCCGCCTCAATGGACCAACTAGGCATGATGTGTGACAGCTTTTCTAATGCTGTGTTTTACCACATCTATTAAAGCTAACCACAAATCAGATTGCCTCATCAAGTCAACCCCCGTTGGTGAAACACACTCAATTATTTAACAAATTATTTTTTTATTATAGGTAACAATTTAGAAACTTTAAAAATCCACTAATAAATAATAAAAAAAAGTCATTACCATGGCTGTGTGTGTCTTGGTATAAAAAGGCACTCATTTTTTGTGTATAGGTGGTCCGCTTTTTAAATCAATATGTTCGTCTTGGTGTGGAATAATGTGGAACCAAATTTTCATGAAAACAAAAAATACTGAAGTCCAACACCAGTCACTAGTATTCCATTTTATAATAACAAAGTAAAAATAAGAAAAGAAAATTGTAGCCCAAAAATTTATGGACACGATTTCTATGCGGCCAGCCCGCATATTGTAGAAATGTGGGCTTGGCAATAAATATATTTTTTAAATACAATTTGATCCTAATTTTTAGAGAATGTATAATCTTTAACATCGAGATCATGAATATGAAATAAAAAAATAATTTGAAACTAGAAATAATAATTATATTAAGAAAACATTTGGACTGGTAGTTACACTTGTTTTCAAATGGACCACCTATTTGCATCCATCTTTAAGATGGATGCTTTATACCTCTGGACCGCATATTGTAGAAACACGATCCAGCCTGCATGAAACAATTTTTCAAAAATTATGAGTCCCTATAATTTTGAAATACAAATGATAGCAGAAAAAATTTCATACCAGCTACATCCAATATTTTTAATAATGTCCACTCATTTTTTGAAAGTGCCAAAAACCATCGAGGACACTTGATCGACTCAGTTGGACACGGCCAAGAGAGTAACACGCTGAAGTATGGGTTGTTCCCAAATTCAATGGCAAACAAGACCCATTACCATGGCTGTGAGTGTGTCCATATGAGATAAATGAACCATATCCTCATGATATAAAAAAATAATGAGGTCCAACACCAATGAAACTTGGTTCTATAATCTAGGAAAATTGAGAGATTGAGGACGTCACATATGGAATTAGAGCTGGGTGGGCAAAGTGGAGATGTGTAGCCGAAGTTTTATATGATCACCGCCATACCAATGAAACTAAAAGGGAAGTTTTATAGGACACCTGTAAGACCATCCATGCTTTATGGGGTGAAATGTTGGGCGGTCAAGAAACAACATAGTCATAGGACGAGTGTAGCTAAGATGGAAATATTGAGATGCATGAGTGACAAGACAAGAAAGGATATAATTCAAAATGAATACATATGAGGGAACTTAGGCTGGCTCTAATAGATGATAAGATAAAGAAAAAGTAGACTTAGGCAAGCTTGCCATGTGAAGCGTAGAACTAATACAGCACCAATTAGGGGGGCGACTTAGGTAGACTTAGGAAGGCTCTAAGAGAGCACACATGGATGGAAGACTTGGGAAGGATCTAAAGGACCACACATGGATGGAAGACGTAGGAAGGCTCTAAAAGAGCACACATAGACGATAGTAGTGAAAAGAGATATTGTGAATTATGATTTGACTTAGTGTATGGCCCTTGATAGAGTAGAATGGCGAAACAGGAGTCATGTAGCAGACCCCAAGTAATTGGGATAAAGCTCGAATGATGATGATGATGATAATGAGAATGAAGTCCAACACCAATCACCAGTTCTCTATTTTTTTATAATAATAATAATAATAAAAAAAGAGAATGGTTGCCTAAAAAATATGGAATCCAAATAGATTCCAAGTACAAATGTGTTGGACTTTTTTTTATTAATATGTTCACATGTATCCACAACAATGTTAAAAAATCGATGAATATGTTCAAATGCATCCACAACAATCTTAAAAAGCTCAGTTCATGCCAAGGACTTGGCCCCTACCAAGCAGAGCAACTCAAGCGAGTTTGAGTGGACTCTGCCTAGTCCTACATCAGCCATAAGGGGTCCAACCACCGCCAAAAAAATTTCAAAAGTTTTTCAAAATAATTAAAATATTGATTTATATTACTTAAAACAATTCAGAAATCCAAAAAAACATATATATGAAAGTAGAGCATTACAATGAATAAATATCACAAATCATCAAAAAACTTAAAAATGAATAGAACCATATTTTTATATATGGGGACTCAAAGCCTCATATAGAGGGTATGGCCCTTGATAGAGCATAATGGCGAACCAGGATTCGTGTCCAAAATAGTTAGGAAAAGGCTTTGATGATGTTGATGATGATAATGATGATGCATACATTTTAAGTCATTTATTATTAACTTTAACAAACCCGAGTTTGTTTCAGAAACTTGCCTCGGCAGGGCATAGAGGCTGAGTTACCCAGAAGAGTCCAAGTTGACTCAGCCAAGTTTTGAAACACTGGTCACAAAGGTTTTACCAAGATGCAGAAAATTCTCTAGCAACAAAAAGAAACATCCAAAAGAATTGGTTGAAGTGACTTAGGATTAGGTATCACCAAGCGTCCAAAACCAGTACAGCAGCAACAGAAGAAAAAGAGCCACTCCGGCAAGTACAAGCACATATTCATCTAATAGAACCACTAGAAAGTAAAATAATGCTTCCATTTTCTCTCTTTCACAGAGAGTAATCACCAAATATTACTTGATAAAAAAAGACCTTTAGCTAGCTAACAGCTTTGGGCCTGAGGAGAAATTGATCAGAACAGTAAACTGCTGCAAGATAATCTGATCACATAGCCAAGAATCGAGTTGCTTAGGAATTCAAACATGCAGTTGAGGGAGCCAATAGTCACCAATACAATGAACAGCGGGATCTCCAGATAAATGTCAAAGATGTGCTTAGGTCCTATATATCTTGAGGTCTTCAATAGTGGACCACCAAAAAGCAGAGAAAATATAGAATGTTTGCAGTATTGTAAAGATTTATTCAACACTATACACACTTAACAATAAGGGTGTTGACCATACTCATATTAAAGAGGGACACTAAGTGCAAGAACATCATCATACACTTAAAACTGCATGATGAATCATACAAGATTGGAAGAGATTAACCATGAAACACTTGCACATCAAAATTTCCTCAGACTGTTATCTTTGATGAAAGCGATAGGCATCTTTCAAAATGTTCAAGTACTATAGGCGCACAAATATAGCAGACAACTATGATCCACATTGGCTGCACGCCTCCATTCAGCAGTACACCACTTACGTTAAGGAGCAACTTAAGTGGCTCACGAAACTGTTCGGCCATAGCAAACTGATGCAATGTAAAGGTTTTTGGCCCACTTCTCCTGAAAAAACAAGTAATTAGAACCTGTAAGATATCAATTGCAAAAGATAAACAAAGTAAAATGAATTATACATTCGTTGCTTTTTCCCAAAATAACACATTATCAACATACTAATTGATTGTTAATTCCATCTTCAGGACATAAAATAATAAGTATACATTAGATTACAAAGCAATCACCTTGACATGTGTGCTAGGAAATGCAGATGTTCGAAGAGTTTCCTGTGTTTCATCTGCTGGCTTCTTTCTGGGTACACTTAAAACAAAAGCAGCCTGATCCCATGTAGCTGCAGTTGCAGTAATACGATAGCCGCTATCCCACCGCCTGTGGATGCCTTCACTGGGGTAAAGAAAGTCAAGCTCAACAACCTACAAATTCACCCAAAAAGAATGTTGGTTAGTATATTGTAAAATATCTCAGCTTATATACCCCAAGTTCAGTTCAAATTTACAATGTAAAACCAAAACTATACCTGGTCTGTGAAGCCCGCATTCCGGGACATGACAACACCCCATCTACTTCCTGCCGTTGCCATAGAGGTGACAAAGAAGCCCTCCCTCCACTTTTTGTTGATCCACTTGAATGGAAATGTATCGCTGACCTTGTACGACTGTTGAGCATATTGAGTACCTAAAGTAACGATGCACAAAATAAAAAGGTCAGTCCCTCCATTATTTAAATTTCAACAGAGATTTAACAAATGAGTGGAGTCACGAATATAACCTTTAGACATCACTACCAATGAACTTCCATTGTTTGCTCCAGCTATAGCACTAATATAATAGTTCTTCTCCCACTGTTCCATAATCCACTCCTGTAACAGATCCACAAACAGAGATATCAGCCACAAAGTCAATTGCTCAAATCAAAAGCATATCATCAAAGAAATATTTGAAGTACTAACCTTATGAAGGAAACAGTTTGAAAGTTCATAGGCCTGAGCAGTGAACCCAGTACCAGCATCCATGATAAGGGCCCAGAGATTGGTACAAGATGCTACACTACTAATAAATAAACCATCTTCATTTCCTTTCTCAATGTGTTGTGCAAGCCTTCCATCGGCAACATTGTAGTGGTACCTACACAAGAGGATAGTAACACTCATCAACCTCTGATGAGGACTGTAAGTGCCTTTCATATGCGACGAACTCCATCACGACTTAAAAATCGTTCATTGCATACCTTTGTTTCATGGGTCGACGAGCATTATAAACACTAATCCATTGGGTAGCGGGCATACCCATTCTGACCTTTTTCTTAGGTTGCTCATCTTCTTCTTCCTCCATTGTCAACCGGCCTCTCTTTTGCCCAACCTGATAGACAAGCTTTACAATTATGTAAATAGGCATTAGATGGGACTCTGCACCAAGCCCATGAAACAAAAGCATTTGGCCAGTAGCCTGGTAACATCAGAGAGTGGGATCGAGGATACCTTTTGGGCGCCATCTGTGTTGATTGGCCTGACAGCTGGGTTTGGGCCAATAATCCCATCAAATAGTGAGATGTACTTGGCATAGTTAGGTTCCTCGTCAAATTTCAAATTCACCACATACTCAAGGAACTGTTTAAATGGTTGGGGACAAAAGCAGCACAGTGCCTCTGGAGATGTAGCCATTTTTTTCTTGCATACCAGAAAGCCTTTGTTGTCTCCCTATAAGAGAGAGGAAGTACTTAATACACAGGAACGAAAGCCCTCATGAATCAATCCTAAATGAAACATCATGAATCTTCAGGAAGGTTTTGATATTCCACCTGATATCCTTGCCAAGGAAGACGGCCACGTAAAAGGAAGATGAGAGTATAAGCAAGAGACTCCAAATCATCTCGCCTGCTTCCAGTTCTTCCGAGGTGGGCATGCACGCTAGCATAACGTACTGTGCCCCTGAACAATAAAGGAATTTAAGTATTAAGCCAACTTCTTGAAAAGCTATAAATTCATACAACAGAACCACAAAACTTTGTACCTAGAGAAAACAAAAGTTGCTACCTGAAAACATCGGGCCTTTGATCATATTCAACATGCTGACCAGTTGAACTATCACGCCATCTAGTAGCTGATGCGCCATTTACAAGATACACCAAATTAGATCCTCTTTGGATGCAAAAAACACTTTCACATCAGATCAAGTACACCAAACAAATGGGATTCATTACACAAGATACTACAATATAACTTACCCAGTCCCAGATCAACTAGAAATAGCTTCTTCTCTTCAATGGTCCCCGGTGGCCCAAGCAAAAAGTTTTCAGGCTTCACATCCCCATGGACATATCTGCAAGCCATTGCAGTTCATTTAATTTGGCACACGAGTAAAATCTATATTTTATAAGGCTAGCTAAACAAAATCTCTAGAAACAATAATAAGAAGGCTAAGAGTACAATTATTGAAAAAAAAAAATGAAATTCAAGCTCAGAGATGAGAACCAACCCTCGTGAATGCATCTTTTCCAAGATGGAAATTGCTTCAATAGCAATGCACGCAACCATCTCTGTGGACATCCTGAAAAGTAAATATGTATAGATTAATCCATGATAGAACAGGAAAACTGAGAAACAAAGCATGTCCAAACTGAGAAACTTACGCCTGGCCATTATTATTCCATACGTCCCATAGACTTGGACCCAGCATATCCATGACCTGGTAATGATTTTGGATGACAATCAAACAACCCCATAAAATAAACCCGAGTTACAAAGTAGCAAGTTAAAAAACTATTTTGTCACAACATCAATCATAACTATTTTGTCATAACATCAATCATATGATTTAATGTTCAATTTCAAACAATGGAGGAGTTCCAGGCCAATGGAAGAATACCATGACATAATAGTCACCCTGACGCCCCTTGAAGTGTACGCGTGGAACACCATGACTTCCACCTAGGGTGCTGTAGAAAAAAAAAATTATATGGAGTGAGGCAGCCATACTAGAGTATCTAAACAAAGTAATTATGCATAAAAAGACCAACATGGAGAGAACATACTTGTACACTTGCCACTCATATGGAGGTCCATAATTACATCCTTTACTGCTCCTATGCTCAAACTTCAAAGCAACCTGAATATGCAAAAGTATTTGATAAGTAACAGGAAAGTAAAGTGAAAAATTAAACCCAGATTGCCCGTAAAACATGACACCAACACTATAAAAAAGAAACAGAAAATTCAATTTCATCATTCAAATAGAAAACATGCACATCATTTGTGTGAATGAGTTTCTATAATCCTTATACCTCAATGGCACCAGGACCAGTTGTCCGATCACTCGTACTTGAGCCAGATACCCGACGCCCGACATACACTTGACCAAATCCACCCTTTCCCAGCTTCCTTTCAATTCTATAGACTGGGGAACCTCCAACTTGAACCTATTCACAGAAAATACAGAATATATTCAGGTCCATTTGATAGTCAGAAATTGAAGACATGCAGATGAACAAAGCATCATGCCACCCACGAAGCTTCAACAAATAAAGCACACAAGAAAATCCCTATTTAAGACCCAAAGAATGTTCATTTGAAACTAAATACAACAGAAAGGGCAACTGGTTGCAGCTTGATGGCTATTGTGAAAGTGCTGCAGCATTGTGCCATTAGGCATAAGTTCCAGCTTATCCATCAAATAAAAGGTAGCCATCAGAATGACATTTTGATGAAATTACCAAAGCTGATGGGAGGACAACCACCAATAGGGAGATTGGCATGAGAATAACAGTTTAAAGTCAGCCAAAATCATGCATATTGTATTGGATAGACAGAGGTATCCTATTCACTACACATTAACATTATGCAAGTGTAGTGGATAAAACGATTGTTCAGAAAGTGTAGTGGTTACATGCATGAACCAAGAATTAGATCATAAAAGAAAATTCACAATTTGAAACCACTGACCGAATGCACATTCATAAGGATCCCAATATACATCATTTCTCTGCATGTGACAAACAAATACGAATCTATCTTCTGAGACTCATGAACAAAGACAAGACCAAGTCAACACATGAATATTAACAAAAGCCAAATTGGGATTGCATTACTACTTTTTCATTTCCTCGACCACTCTTTACCATACTAAAAATCTTAAGAGAGGATGAGAACATTATATAAGGAAAATAAATATAAAAAATCAATGTGTGTATGATAGAGTCAATTAAAATCATTGACAGAAAGCCGAAAACCTGCTGGTTTACTGCACAAGTACAAAAGTAATCAAAACCAACAATGCGGTACAAAGAGTGAGAGAGAGGGGAAACTGACCTTCTCAGGAAGTGGTGCAGTGCTTCCCTCCTCTTCGCCAGCAGGAGCCTTGCCAGCACTCTTTGCCCCACTATCATAGTCATCCATCTTCGCTTCCTCTTTTTGCTCCTTCGAAAGCCCAAGATCTTCTTCTCCCTTTCCCTCTAAAGCCTCAGCAACACCAGTCTCCAGTACCAAGTCCTTCTCACCACTCTGCAAATTTCTCTTCCTCACAGCTACTCCCTGTTTATTATTTCTCTGATTACTGTTGTTGTTGTCGTTGTTGTTGTTGTTGTTTTCCTGCCTATTTTTCACAGTCCTTTTTCTCCTGGTCCTAACGTTCAGATCAACATGTACAGGCGCTCGGCCCTTGCGCACTCCACTGCGCAGTTCTGGCATCCTTCACCCATTAAAACAAATCTCCATAACCCCACCCCTCTCACACAAAACCAGCCCCTTCTCTCCCACCATTTATAATCAGACTTGTTATTCTTCTACCAAAAGATCACAAGACTAATTCTTTATCAGGGAAAGAACAATAAATCACTGTCTAAATCTGGGCTTTTGCCAAATCAATGAAATTTATACCTGCTTTGTTCACTTCCTTACGGTCACTGATTGTCACAGTTCCCTCTGATCAATTTCGCCGGATTTCGGAACAAACTTCAATGTAAATATTCCAAAGTTCCTCTTAGGACATGCAAGAGGCTTTATCAGTCTTTCCTGCACCAAAACTTTCGGGATAAATGCAACAGAAGAATTAGAAGACAAGTTTTCTGCTAAATACTTTTTTCCTAATAAAGAAACTATCCGGCTTATGTCTGTTTATACGTGAAAAATACAGCTAAAAATTGGTCAGAAAAATGAAGTTATCCCTCAAAATAAGTTCCAGCGTTTCAATACAACAATCTATGTATCTATCAAAATCTGTCCCAAAATCCATCATTTTGCATTTATTTTTCATCGCATCCGGTAGAAAAAAATTTCTTTGATCAAAGAAAAGTACACCAAACGAGAACCTATCCAAAGCCTAGTTCTAGCACCCCTACCAGAACCTATTATGGAACCTTTATCAGTAATTTCTCCACCAAATCGCACCCAAGAACAAATATAAACGGTATAAAAGTGACACCTGCTATAATGTCTAGGGTTTCGGTTCAAAAAAAGTAAATTATTCACCGATCAGAGATAAATGCACCAAAAAATAAGAGAACCAGAAACTACCTCCAACAAATACTAAGCAGAAGCTCCTTTGAGGCCAATCTTGGTTACCTCTCCACCAAATCTCGCCAGAAAACTGCCGGAAAAACCAGGAAAACGCCGGAAAATGGAGAAGCTCACGAACTTCTCCAAGGGATTTTTTTCTCCACAAATCTTCTTGGTTGAAGCAATGGAGGAGCCAAAGCGGTGAGGGTTTGAACTCTCTCCCTCTCTCTCTCTAGACTCGTTTGGTGCTTCAGATGAAAAGAAAAATAATGAGAAAACAGGCGCAATGCCACCAATTTCAAGGGGACTGAAAACACCGATAAAAGATAAATTACTATATTGCCCCCAGAAGATATTCAAAATCCCGATATTGTCTTGACTTTTATAAAATGTCAAACGTATCCTTTAAGGCCGATCAACGACCGTTCTATCTATTATAATGACCATTATGCCCCTCAGAAGTTCGGTTTTCTATTTGAGTGCACTGTAAGCTCGAGTACTCTACAAAACCATGGTCCTTGGGGTCATCACTGTTTATTACAACCATGGACGGTGCAAAAGAGATAGGGGGCATTTTAAAACAAGAAATTATGTTAATAGTGGATCTCAATCTCTTCCATCACTGCCCATCGTCTCAATGGAGGGTGATGACCCTAAGGATCATGGTTTTTCCATAGTCTTTTGTGCTATAATAAATTTCCCCTGTCCTGATGTGACCAATTTACTATTATGCCCTTGGTACGCGGATCTGGGAACATTCCATTTTGAATTTGACATGTTATAATGACTTCGATTGTCAACATCTGGCAATCGAAATACAGTAATCAATAAGGTTTTATTTAAGGAGAATGTTGCTTTTGCAGAAAGCGCATCGAAAGAAAAGGAAATTTCTCGAAGAGAAACCCACAACGCCTATCACGTGATATGGGGCACCTGGATGCGATCCCATGTTCTTCGCCGGTGGGAATCAAGCAATTTAGTGGAGTCCACATTCAAATAGGTTTAGGCCCCTACATTGCTTAATTTGGATTAGTCATACAAATGGAACAGTCTCGATGCACTAGGCACTAAACTTAAAAGAGCTCACACATTTGAGCATTAATGGACAGTTTAACTGTCGATTGATATTTGAAAGCAGTTCTAGATATTCTTAGTTTGTACTGGGGAATAATTTTGTCCAATTTGAAATTTTTGTCGAATACTAAATGACAGATTAGACCCTAAGGAATGTCGACACCTCGAGCATATTGTTTCAAATTTTCCCAATGGGGAAAGTACTGCGTGGTCCATATGACCATAGAAAATCCAGGCACTTTTCCTCATGGAAAATTTATTGTCATGAAAGCCTGAAAACCTACAGCACCTGTCACGCGATATGGTGCACCTGGATGTGATCCCATGTTCTTCGCCGGTGGGAATCAGGCAATTTAGTGGAGCCCACATTCAAATAGGTATGGGCCCTGCATCGCCTAATTTGGATCAGTCGTACAAATGGAACGGTGCACTAGTCACATCTAGGCTTAAAAGAGCTCACACATCGGAGCATTAATGAACGATTTAGCTGTCGATCGACATTTGTAAGCAGTTATAGATATTCTTAATTTGTATTGAGGAATAATTTTGCCCAAATTGAAATTTTTATCGAAGATTAAATGACATATTAGACCCTAAGAAAGATCGGCACCTTGAGAACTGACATTGTTTCAAAATTTCCTTAGGGGGGAAGTATTGTGGTCCTTATGACCATAGAAAATCAAAGCACTTTTCCTCACGGAAAAATCATGGTCATAAGAGCCTGTATCATCTAATCAATAAATGTATGGTGATTAATAGAGAGTTGACTACATGTTCTCGTCTTTGATTAACTTCTCAAATGATTTGAAGGTGATGACCTCCATGCCTAACAACTTTGTGTGGTCATGTGGATCATAGTAAGAATGGAAGGTATACTTAACACAAGAAAAAGGATGGCAATGTCATATGAGAAAATAATGGGGCATTACAAGGCACATCCCAAAAATAGAAGAACCCCATTGATTGACAAAGTGTTGGGGGCACCCTCGTAATTTCTCGATACAGGGTCGGGCTTCACCGACTATCACAAGATGCTAGTGCCTCCACATGGCATGGGTGCGCACCTGGACCGTTCGATTTGAACGGACGGTCCAGATCGTTTCGTACCCAAAAATGCATTGATTTTCTTCGTAACGGCGTTAGGGTAAGAGGTCGTGGGGTTTGGATAAGACTGAGGGTCTCAAAAATAGATTGGAGAATACGCATGCGTATGCAAATGTAAAGAATAGGGACCAATAAGCTTTTTTAAGGAGATTCTCTCTCTCTCTCTCTCGAGAAGAGTCTCTTTTTCTCTCTACAATAGTTACTGTACACCGTATTATTAAGCAAACATGCTTCGGTGCGGTTTGTCTAAAGCCTAGGCTCTAAACAATCAAATTAGAGCTTACTTTCAA
Organism: Amborella trichopoda; assembly: GCF_000471905.2. The sequence goes on along the minus strand of NW_006499905.1, from coordinate 1,275,308 downwards.
ATAGTATAGAGAAATATGATTTTATTATTGAAAATTTTTGTGATAGCCTTAAAATATATTTTTATATTTATTTTTAAAATTTAAAGCTTCAAAAATAGCGTAGATCATAGATTTATGAAAACTTGAAAATCTTAAAAATTGATGGTCCAAAATTATGTTACAAAATATGTTATTTTCAAAACTTGAAATCCATTTTTTTCTCATGTTCATGCATCTTAATGTGAAGATGATCACTTTGAAGATATTTGAGCATCAAAACAACCTCTTCTAATTAAATATTTGAGGTAGGCTCAAAGTTGATTGTTTAGAGCCTCGGCTCTATATAAACTTTTCTCTATATGTTTTACTGCCATTACTGCTCTTCTAAATTTAAATTGAGGAGATAAAGGTCTTTCTCTCTCTACTAGATATATTTACTCTACATCATTTATTAGGCAAATATGTCTTATCACCATTATTATTACATGTAAGAATTTTTTCTATATTTAAGCTCTAGATAAGGGATATGATATTTGCTTGCTAGAGAGAGGGGATTTGAAATAGTGAACATGAGCATCTTTGTTTCTCTCTCTACTTTCTCTCTCTTATTTACTCGACTGTGTGTAAATTGGTAAATGTGTCATATTACCCTAATTGCATGTAAGAAGCTTGTTTAAATTTGAACGAGGAGGCAAGAGAATGGACATTTGGTGCCTCTAAAGAGAGGGGCTATGAGTAAGTGAACATGGACATATTTTTCTCTCTTGAAATCTAGGTATGAGATTTTTAGACAGAGAATATCTCTCTCTTAATTTCTTGATATGAGATTTTTAGAATGAGAATACTAATTTTGATTTGCCAGTCAATAATAAGAAAATATCCTATTAACAAAAAAGTATAATAAAACCAATCCGCCTATAGTACAGTAAAACTTAGATGGCGTAGATTGAAGCAAGAGAATTAAACGATCAAATTTGAGCTCATAAGGCGCACTTAAAAAAAACAATTTTGAACACATGAAATTACTAAGCAAAATATATGCACCATTCTTGTCTAGGGCTGTTAACGGGCCGGCCCAATCGAAGCCCAGCAAGGCCTGGCAATGATCAGGCCCGGCCCAGTCTGAAGCTCGCTAAGTACCTTATTGGTATGGGCCTGAGCTCGACCCAGATCAGCACATTAAGAAACTTCGATTTTTTTTTTTTTTTTTTTTTGCCTTTTTTTTTATCTCACTCTTGCTAAAATATTTTTTATAAACTTTTTTTGGGTTTTTAAAGATAGAAAGAGATTGAGTTTCTAGAGAGACAAGAAAGAGAGATTGGATTTCTAAAGAGAGAAAGAGATATTGGAATTTCTATAAAGAAATAGAGATTGCGTTTTTAGAGAGTGAATGAGATATTGAGCTTCCAGAAGGAGTGAATGAGTTTTTAGTGAGAAAAAGAGTTATTGGGTTTCTAAAGTGAGAGAATAGGTTTTAGAAAGAGGGGTTGAGTTTCTAGATAGAGAGAATGAGATTTTAGATAGAGAAAGAGAAAGGGTTTTTAAATAGAATATGAGTAAGGGTTTTTAAATAGAATATGCGTAGGTTTTAGAGAGATATTAGGTTTCTAGAGAGAGAGAGTAGATTTTTAGAGATATTGAGCTTCTAGAGAGTGGGTTATTGGAGAAAGATTGGGTTTTTAAAGAGAGATTATGGGTTTTTAAAGATGAAAAGAGAGATTGGGTTTTTAGAGAGAGATGAGATATTGGGTTTTTAGAGAGTGAATGAGATATTGGGTTTTTAGAGAGAGAGATTGGATTTTTTTAGAGAGTGAATGAGATATTGGGTTTCTAGAACAAAAGAGATTGGATATTTAGAGAAAGAAAGAGATATTGGGTTCTTAGAGAAAGAATGGGTTTTAGAGAGAGATTGGATTTCTAGAGAGAGAATGAGTTTTAAAAATATTTTAGCAAATATTTATTTTTATTTTGTTTTGGTTTACTACAAAGAAGAAAATTTGTTAAAAAATGAAAAATAAAAACAAAAAGCATGCTAAATGGGCCGGCTCGAGACATTTTCCGGGGTTAGCGGGCCAGTTAGGCTTGTTGGGCAAAATTTTCAAGTCGGCCTGGCCTAATAAGCATATATGTTTATAGAGGCCCAGCCCAAAGCCCGCCAGCAACCCAGAACCGGGCCTAACCCGAAAGTCCGAGGCCTGACCCAATCCATTAACAGCCCTATTCTCTGCCATCCAAATGTCTATTTTTATTCATTTTGGGTCATCCCGGCTATGAGAGGTATATTGGCTCATAAAATCATCTTAACCAATATTGATAGAGATTATGATTCTAAATATATATATATAAAAAAAGGGTGCAATTGGCATATAAGAATGCTTTCGTAGTTGTAGAGGTAAGGTGCACCTTCAAATTTTATCATGATATATAATTTTGATGTAAAATGTTCCTATGATTCTCTCAAAATCTATTTTTATATCTAATTATAAAGTTTTAATTTTAAAAAATGATTAAAATCAAGTAGATCTATAAACATATGAAAATCTTAAAAATGGATGGTGTTGATAATATGCTGTAAAATGCACTATTTATGAGACTTAAAATCTTTTTATTTTTCATGGTCATACATCTCGATGTCAAGATGATCAATCAAAGGGTCTTTCAACATTAAAACTACATTTTTCGATGGATTTTTGAAGTGCATCCATAGTTCTACATTATAAGGTTGCATCCTTATATAAACGTGTTCCATAATAAAAAAGGGAAATGACCATGTGAGACCCTCCCACACCCATGTGGGTAGGACTCTAAATGATCACCATTAAATTTGGCACAGATCTCTAAAAAAATCAAGTCCTATACCCATGTAATAACTTTTTTAGAGACATGTGTCAAATTTAATGGTGATCATTTGAGGTCCTACATACATCAATGTGGGAGGATCTCATAGGATCGTTACTAAAAAAAATATCGTTTTATTCAATGGTATTATATGCTTGCTATAAGATCATTTACATATGATTCCAAATCTATAACTTGGAGGGTCATAATATTTGAAAAGATTTTATTTGGATGGGTCATAATATTTGAAAATATTTTATTTGGATGGTGAACCTAGTACAAAGAACACCACCAACCACCTGATTTCATATCTAACGCTTTAGGATGATTATAACCCTCTTATAATAAATGGGTCTTATTGCATAACTTTCATCATTCAATTGCTTTTATTTTAGCATCTACAAACTTCATGCATGCCTACACACTTCATTAAATTGCAACTACATATCTTAGAAGTGGAAATTTTAATTAAGTTCTTATTTAAATGTGGTTTGTTTCCAAAAATCCATATTAAAAAAGGATTTGGATTCTAAAACGGCAACTTAAAGTCATTTTAGATGCATTTGTGCTTTAGAGTCATGATCTTGTAGTTAAAAAAATTGTACAAGTCCAATAACATATGAAGAATTAAAAAGAATAGCGATGAGCAAAGTAAAAATAAATTTTAAAATAATATTTTTATATTTTATTTTTTAAAAATTCATGTTGATTATCCATTAGTAAACTTTCAAACTTAAAATTCTCATGCACGTGCTTACACAAACTCCACTCAAACCATAACACATTTTTTATTTATTCCTGGGATGTCCATATGAAGATAATACCTTCCTTTTTATGAGGGAGGTGGGGAAATATCTTAACGGTGGGAAAGGAGTAAGGGACATTGGGTTGAGACATCAACCACTCTAACCATCAATGCCTCAACCCCATTATTTTAAAATGAAGAATTGGCATATCTCACTCTCTAGCTATCTCAATTTAGTATGAGTACAGGGAAGACGTAAGAGGATAGTAAATCAATCTCTCTCTCTCTCAATTGGGCATGGCTATAGGGAAGACAAATGAGGATAGTAAATCTCTCTCTCTCTCTCTCTCTCTCCAGTGGGCATGAAGGGAGAAAAAAAGTTATTTGGTTGGAGTGTTTTAAAACTCTAAAAAGAAAAAGTTCAATTTGAATTGGTAATAACCCCCCTCCTTTTGGATTTGGTGCTATCCAAAATCACTTGTATTAGAAATCTCATATTATGATTGAGATTGATATTGATAAGTTTACTGAAAAAAATAAAAATCCAATAAGATTATGACTCTTTGATATATTTATAGGTTTTTATATTTAAACATAAATAGGAAGTTTTTATGTAGTGTGGATTCCTAATCTTATATATATATATATATATATATAAGATGAAAGATTAGAGAATTTGTGTGCCCTATTTAGGTCACCACATGGGAATGGTAGTTCCTCTAGAAAGAGAGGAGGGCAGGGCCTCCTGTGCATGAGATGCAAGGTTTTCTCTTGGAGAAAAATAACTTCTTATAAATAGAAATATTGTGATCGTGCCTCTTATAGACTCTTGAAAATTGAGAGGCATGTTTCTTGTAGAGAAACGGCTCCCATAGAGATTTTAGGTTGTTCTCATTTTAGTGAGATAAAGTATCGTTTGTTCTCAAAGTTCCTGTTCTTATCCCTTCTTAGACAGTAATCTAGTTTTGGTATCTTTCTAGACAATGATCTAGTTATGGAATAGAAATGAGATATCGGCAGTGGTGCCGTTTGGGAGAACAGTTTTAAAGGGTTTCCATGACTTGGTTTATGGTCGAGATTAGAGATATAACTCTATATCCCAAAATAGTTGATGTAACTTTCATTGGTACAATGGATTTTGGATTGTCGTGCCCTGTGGATGTAACCCTTATGCGGCGAATCACGTAAATCTTTGTGTTCTTATGGTATGTGTTTCATGCTTTATTTCTCGTACTTTATTATCCAAAAATTATCGCATCAGGTTTGGAGCTTACGTGCTCAACAAGTGGTATCAGAACCCTGGTTTGGGGTGTTGATATGACATTAAAGATTTCGAATACAAGGTTCGTGGTATGGTGTGACATTAAAGATTGCAAGGTTTGAGGTGGGGAAATTTAATGGCAAATATTATTTTTCAACAAGAATGAAGAAGAAATTTATTTGGAAACAATGATAAAAAATCCATAAAAGTATCAAATGGATGTTGACATGGTGAACAAGTGATTTTTGATATCAAGGTGGAGATTGTTGGATTTGGTTCTATAAAAATCATTAACATAATGAAATTTCATATTATGTAGAATTGAGATTGATATTGATGAGTTTCCTAAATGAAATATAAATCTTCTAAGATTATGACTCTTTGATATGTCCCTTGGTTTTTGAGATATATGTAACATCAATAGTAAGTTTCTGATTTAGTGTAGATTCCTAAGTTTATATATATATAGGATGAAATAGCAGAGAATTTGGGTGCTCTATTTGGGTCACCACATAAGAATGGTGATTATTCTAGGGAGAGAGGGGGGCAGAGCCTCATGTGCATGAGATGCAGTGTTTCATCTTAGAGATAAATAATTTATTATGGAGAGAAACATTATGATGGTGCTTCCTGTAAATTCTTGAAGATTGAGAGGCTTGTTTCTTGCAAAGAAACAATTCCCATAGAGATTTTGGGTTGTTCCCATTTTAGTAAGATAAATTCCCATTTGCTCTAAAAGTTCCTCTTCCTACATCTTCTTAGACAATTGTCCAGTTTTGGTCTCTTTCTAGACAATGATCAAGTTATGGAATAGAGATGAGAGATCGACATTGTTGTTGTTTGTGAGAGCAGTTTTAACAGGTATGCTTCACTTAGCTTTTTGTCTAGATTAGAGAGGTAACTCTATATCTTAAAATATTTGATGTAACTTTCATTGGTATAATGGATTTCAGTTTGTCGTACTCGTGGATATTCTATGGTGAACCACGTAAATCTTTGTATCCTTGTGGTATGTATTTCATGCTTGATTTTTTATACTTTATTTGCCAAAAATCAACCCATTAAGGTTAGAGCTTTCGGGCACAACAAGTCGTATCTGAGCCAAGATTTGGGGTTGTTGGTATGATATTAAAGATTTTTCGAATGCAAGGTTCGAGGTGTGGCATGACATTAAAGAATACATGGTTTGAGGTGGAGAAATGTGATGGCAAACACAATTTTTCAGCAATAATGATGAAGAAATTTATTTGGCAACAAGGATGAAGAATTCGTAAAGCTATCAAATAGATGTTGGCATAGTGAGTAAATGATTTTGATATCAATGTGGAGATTGTTGGATTTGGTACAATCCAAAATTACCCACATAAGAAAATCACATATTATGTGAGATTGATATTGATATTGGTAAGTTTCCTAAAGGAAATAAAAATCCAATAATATTATGACTCTTTGATATATCTCTTGGTTTTTGAAAGAGCAAAAAAATTGTGTATTATATGTGGGTCACCATATCGAAATGGTGGTTCCCCTACGAGAGAGAGAGAGGGGGGCAGAGCCTCCTGTGCATGAGATGCAAGGTTTCATCTTAGAGATAAATAATTTTCTTACGGAGAGAAACATTGTGATGGTGTCTCCCGTAGACTCTTAAAAATTGATAAGCTTGTTTTTTGTGGAGAAGTTGTTCCCATAGAGATTTTGGGTTGCTCCCCTTTTAATAAGATAAAGTCTCGTTTGCTCTCAAAATTCATGTTCCTACCTCTTCCTAAACAGTGGTTTGGTTTTGTTCTCTTTCTAGGTAGTGGTCTAGTTATAGAATAGAGATGAGAGATTAGCAGTGATGCCGTTTAGGATAGCAGTTTTAAAGGGCTTGCTCTGGTTTAGAGATCTCAAAGTAGTCCCCATTGGCCACAATTGCAAAAAATAGATAAAACACTAACACGACCCATACTTGCACATAGGCTAAGTGAGCCTTTGCACTAATATGAGCATGCAAAATGTAAGGTGTCTCAAGTGTGATCTCTCACCTATGACAAATTATTTCTCCTCCTTTAGCAAATCAGCATAAGTGAGGGTATCCTATAAACTTGGAACCCCTAAACAATATGTAGAACACCTATCAGAACAATGAGTGGATGAACATTGAAGTATGTCCATTAAAGCTAATCCTTCCACATTTCACACATTGATTTTAAAGAATATGTGACCTAATCGGCACATGACTGTTGCACTGTGATGTTGTTGCAATAAAATTTAGTATATTTTGAATTGAAAGAATTTAAATAAGAACTAAGATTGCATTTAAATAATTGTTATATAGGTGGTGGGTTTCTTTTTGTATGTTTCCTATGTAATCACTATTTTGAGAGTTTCAAATGTAGATTTCGGTCTTTAGAAGCATCTATACCTAAGTTTTTCAGTCTCTATAAGTGTCTTCAACGTTGAAAGCAATAGTGATGAATTTTGCATGAAAATTTATTCATTTTGCAAGCAATTCTTTGCTTCAATTGGAGTTGAGCACCCAAAGGTGAGTAGTTCCTATTACATGGAGTCCAGTGATTTTACCACAAGTTTGTTTAGTGGTTCCATCCACACCTCCCAGGTTTAGACCTTCTAATTTTCATGATTGCTGTTGAGAATCCAATTTTCAAAGAAAAAACTTTAACATTCACACTCATATGGATGAATCTATAGACTTTGCAGCTCAACATCCCAACCTAGCCTTGTATCATCTAGGCAAATGAATTCGTTAGAAGTTTTAGCTCAACCTCTCTATTCATTGTAATTCAAAAGTACCACATAGCTTGGTATAGACTGAAAAATACAAAATTCCACTAAATTTCATGATAAATCACATTAGACATCACATAAGTGACTTGCTTTTCCTTTTAAATCAAGCTCGTCCATTAGGTAAAGTTCCCATTACTATGTGACATATCATGAGTTGGCTTCAATCTCATCCATTTAGTTGTCTTCTAGACGTGGAACCTTATAAACTCTTTTAGCTTGTGAATCTAACAAGTTATGGTTAGATGTTATATGGAGCATTGAAATTACTTTATCTTCAAATAGCAGTCTCAATTGATTGTGCCTCAAGCAAATATAATATATTTTATACTGAAACTCTTACTCTTCGCTTGGTATAGTGCTTCTTTATAATCATAATTTATTAAGAGTCCAAGCAATGAACCTTGAACAAGTAGTACATGTACAGACAACTTCCTCAACTCCTCTGCCTCTTTACTAGCAGCTTCCAAGGCAATTGACTATTATTCCACTGCACATTAATATTTATCCGCTAGTAGATGTAGATTTTTCTGAAATTTGGTATCAAGTTCACATTTGTATCTATCCTTTTAATATAGTAGGTTCACCCACATAATGTAACCATAAAATGAGTGTAGCAAATGATGATGTTGAGATGGATGAGTGGCAAGACAAGAAGGGATAGAATATGAAATGAATATATTCGGGAAAGTTTAGGTGTAGCACTAATAGTCGATAAGATGAGATATAATAGACTCAAGTGGGCTAGCCATGTGTGGAGTCAACCCAGTACATCACCTATTAGGAGGTGCAAGTGGAAGGATTGAAAGAGCAAGAGGTAAGCCTAAAAAGATGTGGTTCGAAATAGTCTGAAAAATATGGGGACTTATAGTCTCACTGAGAGTATGGCCCTAAATAGAGTAGAATGGCGAACCAATATTCGCCTAACCGACTCCAAATAATTTAAAAAAAGCTATGATGATGATGATGATCCACATAATATATAAACCAAAGTCCATAAGTCCTTTAAGATGTCTTAGGAACCTATAAATTACATTTCTATGCTCTCATAGATTTGCTATTAAATTTGTTTAACTTATATATATCAAAGGATCCATCATACCTTTACAAGACATTGCATGCATAATACATCAAATAACCCTCGTATGTTATAATTGGGAAACTTGACCTTGACAAATCTAATCTAATTTTAGTATAAAAATCTTAGGGTTTAGGGTTGGCATGCAAAGTGATCTATCATGCCTTTACAAGACATTGCATGCATAATACATCAAATGACCAATGTATGTTATTATTGAGACACTTTACCTTGACAAATCTAATCTAATTTTAGTATAAAAATATTAGGGTTTACGGTTACAAAGTGATTAAATCTTTCATGCAATTTATAATAAATACATAACTAGTTATTTTTCTCACTATTTTGATTCTAAAAATTACATCAGCTTGCCCCATATCATTAATATTAAGTTCAAAAGACAATAATCTTATAGCATCTTCAATGCGTGGAGCTTTACTGTGTATCGCGTGCATATTATCTACATATAGGCAAATTATTATCATAACATAATTACAAAATTTAGGCCCATGGAGGAGCATGACTGATGTGAAATCCATGTGATAGAATTACTCAATAATTTTTTTATGATATTGTTTAGGTGTTTCTTTCAACCTATGTATGGATTTTAGGATGCTACACACATTGTGTTCGTGTCATTTAGGACAAACCCTTCATGCTACTCAACATAAATTTATTATTTAGCGCAACATGGAGAAAATCAATCTTAACATCCATCTAGTGAATTATTAGACCATCTCATCCTTGAACGCTTACTTCCACAATGGAGCTTCACATGAGGGCATGACTTCATGGAAATTTTTAGGATCTTCTTCTAAGAGTGTATGCTCTATTTGTATAAGAAAATATGACTTTTAAATTCTTAGGACTATCTAGCTCGTATGGTCCCTAGCGTGATTCTAGGTAGAACTAGGGTATCTTAGGGGATTAAAGGGGTAGGTTCAACGTCCAGGGTAAGTTTTGGAGGTCAACTAGGTTAAGATCTTAGGGATTTAAGGTTTTGGGCCCCTGGAGTTCACTTAACCAAAAAAAGTTGGATGTACGCATGAGGAATTAGGGATTATTTATTAAGTAAATGACATATGTAACCGTGGTTGTATTTATTGGAGTGCGGCCATGTTGGATATGGTGATATCCAAAATCACCCACAAAAAGAAATCCCATATTATACGGGATTGGGATTGACATTGATAAGTTTCTTAAAAAAAAATAGAAATCCAAAAGGATTAGGATTCTTGAGTATATCTTTTGGTTCTTGAAATACATGTAACATTTATGGGAAGTACCTTATTTCGTAGGGATTCCTAGCCTCATATATATGGGATGGAAGATGAAAGAATAAGTGTGCCGTGAAAGGACTTTATGATAAAGCACGGTGTATATATTTAAAAAAATTATTTATTCCTACATTGGCAAGATCATTTACAATGTCCAATTACAATTAAACCACTCTTAAAAAAAACAAAATAAAATCAGGTCTCAATTGCTACCCTCTTCAAATACAATTTTTTTTTTCAACAAACAAAATTAGACTTTTATTGCTTTATGGGAAAAGAAGATCAAAACGTTCATAAATATTATAAAAAGGTAAAATTGCCGGAGATTACCTCAACCGGGCTTAGTACACCCCACGCCGAATCTCCTCCGTCTAATGGTGCGCAGGATCTGTGATCGGTATGTTGATTTGGCTATTATGACAAAAATCCACTCAATAGCTTAATCTTGATAAGCCTCTTAGCTTGATTTTAGAGGGACGAGAGATGTCTATTAAGAGAGAGGGAGAGATCTACTAGTATGGGGTTCACCTCTTTGCCACTCACAAAAAAACACCACCTAGGCTTAGGTGTGCCACCCAAAGAGTTAAAGACACCCAATACCAACTTGAAGAGAGAGAGATAAAATTGGGGCGTGCTTCCATTTGGTAATCTTTTCAGGGAGAGCTAAATTTTGGGGTAGAGAGAGAGAAAATACATACGTAATTTGTTGAAAGGGGGAGACCTCATTTTATAGATTTTCTATACCATAGATTTTGCCGCAATCTATAGGGTCAAATCTCAATCGTCGATCTAGGGAGACTTGTGGGGTGAGAGATTTGAGTCATCCATCTCTTTGATCCACCATCAAGATTCAAAGAGATGAGCTAGAGCCTTATCCTCTATTTCCTAAATCTATTCCCATCAAATAAGAAAAGCTTATATTTTAATATATCAAATCCTTAATTATTGAATCAAGATTGTCATTAAATAAAGAAAACTTATATTTTAATATATCAAATCCTTAATTATTGGATCAACCAATCTTGATTTAAAGATTTAGTAAATATATCAAATATTCAACCTTATCATGACTATACCCAAAATATAAGCCAACAAGAGATAAACATTCTTCTTAAGAATAATACGTGAATGGGCAAGGCGTGCCACCCGTGTGGGCCCCACCTAATCCACATATATTTAAATATTGGGCCTCATATTTTATGGAGGTCCCATATATTTTTAGAAAATATTTATTTCATATTTAGAATTTTTTAAATATTATATTTTATTTAAAACATTGAAAATTAATTTTTTTTAAATTTATAAATCCAAATGACAAAAATAAAATATTATAAGATTCATAAATATTCATATAAATATTCTAAAAGTCAGATAGCATAAAATTAATGAAAATTACTTAATTTTGATGGGAATCGGATCCGTTATATCTAGGAAATTATCAATACATGGGAGCACTCTATCTTTAACTTTAAATCACAATCCGCCTAGCTTTCTCAAACTGACCCAGCAGTTCCCATGACCCACAGTCTATTGCAGGGGTTCATGATTGGACTACCAAAGTCAACCAATAGACTAGGAGACACAATCACAATTTATGGATTTTAGGTTCTCCCCTGGAGATAAAAATTATGGTCTTCCAAACCATGATGCAACCATGACTCTATGGTACATAGGGGTAATCTCTCGTACATATACACGCTTCACCATCATTGGTAAATCTCAAAACGGCTATCTATGTACATGTCATGCGACGATATAACAATGGGGTTTTAACCCTGTCTCTAAAGACTATTCATCACACGCAAGGGCTATATAGCCCATTGACTCTCATCTGGGCATACTCCTACCTCATCAAGGGATAACCCACTAAACCCTTATCGATAGATCCTTATGCCCAAGTATCTTGTGTTTTTCAAAACCTCGACTGGCCTAGTTCGTCGAGCCTAGTCCAAATATCAATAAATAACATTTGTTTAATATAATTCACAAAAGAACTACATCCCCACTGAGTTTATGTTTCATTTATTAAATATGTTTTCCACAGTCTCTCATGAGGCCTTTAAAGGCCACATAAACCCAACATGCCATATTTGGGTCACTATATTAAGAAACGTGGCTTCCTTTAGAGAGAGAAGCATAGCCTTCTGTGGATGAGAGGAAATGCCTCCCATTAGAGAGAAGATAGCTTCTTATACAGAGAAATGAGGCAAGGCCTCCTATTAGAAAGAAGATAGCTTCATATGAAGAGAAATATGACGATGTATATCTTACAGAGTGAGAGGCTCATTCCCATTAAAGAGAACATAGCTTCCTATTGAGAGAAATACTACGATGTGTGTCCTGTAGAGTGAGAGGCTCATTTATTGTAGAGAAATAATTCGTTTTCATGAAGATTTTTGGTAGTTTCTCCTTTTAGTGAGAAAAAGCCTCGTTGGTCTCAAGAGTATCTTCCTAGATAGCAGTTTAGCTATGGAATATAGATGAATATCTTCCTAAATAGTGATTTAACTATATAATAAAGATGAGATATCGATGGTGGCGCTGGTTGGGAGAACATGTATTAAGAGGGTTTGTCGTACCCGTGGATATAGCCTTTTTGTGGTGACCTACATAAATCTTTGGGCACTTGTGGTGTGTGTGTTTTTTGCTTGATTTATCATATTATAGCTCATATGCTCGCCTATTTTGTTTCTGGCTGGATGGATATTGGTAGAATATACCTTTGAGATTTCTGTTTCCACATCTAAAAAGGGCTATTAAATCCTAACAATGCCCTAAAGATACCCTCCAAAATAATAACGTTCACTCTTTAATGAGAAACGTTATAATGTGATCCTATTCAAATATTATCCCTTCCCAAAAATCCATCTCAAAGATCGATTCAAGATAGGATCCTAGATCCCTCGAGATACATTTATAACATCAATCATATGATCTATAAAGAATTAAAATGAATGGTCAAGTTTTTTAAAATAGTGTACTTACAAGGTTCAAAGACCCCCCTCTCTCTCTCTCTC
>NW_006499905.1:1219043-1262015 GCF_000471905.2 Amborella trichopoda | reverse complement strand
CGTCTACGTACTCGTAGTACGTACGTACGTCTCGTACGTCTTACGTCGTCGTCTACGTCTCTCTCGTCTCTCTCTCTCTCTCTCTCTCTCTCTCTCTCTCTCTCTCTCTCTCTCTCTCTCTCTCTCTCTCTCTCTCTCTCTCTCTCTCTCTCTCTCGACGGTCATGGTGATCAGAATCATCCACATGTAAGGAAAAAGTTTATAGGAGAACCTATTCTACTGCAGTCTCATCCAAAAACCTATTTTAGAATTTAGAGATGGAATTAGGATATGTAGCACATCCTAACTTTAGAGGCAAACCATGTTTAGATTAAGGGTGTAGTTTGTATAGAGCCTAGGCTCTAAACAATCAAATTAGAGCCTACCTTCAAATAGTGTCGAGAAATGTGGTTTTAATATTGAAAATCTTTATAATAGACTTAAAATATATTTTCATCTTTATTTAGAAATGTTAAATCTTCAAAAATAGTGTAGATCGACAGATCTATAAAAACTTGGAAATATTGAAAATGGGCTGTGCAAAAATGTATTACAAAATACACTATTTTCAAAACTTGAAATCTATTTTTTTCTCATGTTCATGCATCTTGATGTTGAGATGATCAATTTTGAGGATATTTGGGCATCAAAACAACCTCTTCTAGTGAAATTTTGAGGTAAGCTCTTATTTGATTGTTTAGAGTCTTGGCTCTATATAAACTTTTCCCTTAGATTAATTACTTGTAAAATTTTAGATAAAAATCAAAGTAAAATGGATTTTTGAAGGAGACCCAATTGTATAGAAGTGTCAGGTGTACCAAAACTCTGATGTAAATCTAAAATTCAAGATGGATTTATGAAGGAGACCAGTCTCAAGTCCAAGACGAGTTTATGAATGAGACTGCATTTGAATAGGTATGTCGGTTGACTGACCAAAACCTATCCTTTAAATGTATTAAAAGATGTGTGGTTTGTATAAGGCCGAGGCCGTAAATAATCAAATTAAGGCCCACCTTCAAATAGTGTTGAAAGACGTTTTAATATTGGAAATCTTTGTGATGACTTGAAATTTTAGTTTCATATCTGATTATAAAATTTAAACTTAAAAAATAGTAGAGATCGAGCAGATGTATGAACACTTGAAAATTTTGAAAATTGACATTCGAAAAATGCATTACAAGATGCATTATTTCCAAGGCTCGAAATCTTTTTTTTGTCATGTCTATACAACTTGAGGTCAAGATGGTTAATTTGAGGATTTTTGAGCATCAAAACAACTTCTTTTAATGAATTTTTGAGGTGCACCTGATTCTTTAGGGCATCACCCTTGTATAAACTTTTTCCTTGAAAGAATTGTATTCCATGCCTATCTTTCCTCCTAGCCATGCATCACCTGGGCCGCCTGCACTATGGTGCACAAGACATTAACCATTATTTGTTGACAAAGAGCATGTGATATCACCTGTAGCACAGGGAAGAATATGATACAGGTACAAGGTATACTTTCAATTTTATGTGTGAGAAACAACACACCGTGGAAGTGAACCTAAATAAATTGTTTCCTTTAGTTGTTATGGGCCCTGATGCCTCTTTTCATGAAACTTTTATTTGGTAGTCAAGGGGACCAATTAAGTACCTGTAAAACAAAACATTAGTGATTAGAAAATTGACTCGAGACTTACCCAAATATTGCATGACTATATCTATTGATCATTTGGTTGTTCTCTATAAGGAAAAACTTTTCCCGGTGGTCACTTTTTTCCATGTATAGTCCATGAAAATGGGCTCGCCAGTGTGAAAGTGCATTCCCGTATAAAAAATTGTTTCATGCGGGCCTGTCTGAAAGTGCATTCGCATATAGAAAATTGTTTTAAGCGGGCTGTACCGTATTTCTACATATGCGGTACAGAAAGTGTAAAGCATCCATCTTTAAGATGGATGCAAGTAGGTATTTCATCTAAAAACAATAGAAATTAATGGTCGAAATGTTTTCTTACTATAATTCTTATTTTTAGTTTTTAAAATTTAGTTATTTTTTTATATTCATGATCTCCATGTTAGAGATTATATGTTCTAAATAATTAAGTATTCAAATCCATCTCAAAAATAGATTTATTAAGAGGCCTGCATTTCTACATGTGTGGGCTTGGCCACATAGAAACCTGGTCCTTCCTATATAACACTCTTGTCAATGTTGTTTAGTGAGAAAGCCCATGCATCCTAGAGATGCATATATCCACTTTTATATTGACGGACCATCCGATATATAAAAAGGAAGCTTTCTATGTTCCCCTACAACATAGAAGTTCTATCCTACCACTACTATTCAGCCATCAATTTTTTATCAAGAGAGCCACTCACCGTTTGATCTTAGATCCGACATCTCAAAGTATTTTATTTTTAGCTTTTTTAATACAATTTTTTTGAATATGAAATTTGGTACGTGCCATCTTCTCATTGGGCTCACCTATAAATAATAATAATAATAATTTTTCGATAAAAAATAATGACAAAAATACAGGGTATTTTGATTATTTTATTTTATTGAAAATATTTCATTTATATTTTTCGTTAGTACGAATTTAATAGAAGAATGGACGTCCAAAATTTGGTATCAAAATAGTTTATAGAAAAAAATTAAAAACAAAATAGTGTAGAGATACGACATTGTGATTGGGACAATCTTAACCCTCCATTAAAAAATGAACGGTTAGATAAAAAGAGGATAGAACTTCTATTTTGTAGGAAGAACGTAGAAAGCTTTCCCATATGTAAAAGCTCTCTCTAGGAGAAAATTTCCCGGCAAACAAAACAATCCCTTCTGAAAACAAAGAAAACTATTACTCTATTAGCTCCAAAAACATTATGCAAGTGTGATAATCTCCCTATTGTACAGCCAATCAAATCTCTCACCATCATTATCAAAAAAAAATTTAACCATTCGATTACATGAATTTTCGATGGCCATTATGTCAAGGGGCATACCCTTTTGAAAAAAAAAAAAAGCCCTTTATGACCGAGACAATATAAACACAAAACTTAAATGAACCGTAGATATTATGATTTCATACATGCGATTTTAGGCATCTCTCTCTCTCTCTCTTAGATACCATACATGCATTTTTAGGCATCTCTCTCTCCCCCCCTCTCAACATGGACCACCCAACCTAATTTCATCAAAACTTATAATAGTAATGTTTTAAAACCCAAGACTGAATTCGGAATTGGCTGCCCATTGAATCAGTCCAGATCTGCGAATCCGCAACAGACAGGGACAAATGAAATTCAATATTCATAGGTGGGAACGAGTAATTCCAAGGCTGCTGAAACCCTAATCTTGCTTCCCGAAATGGCTGAAAAGGGTATACAATCGCACTCCAGGTAATGCCCATTTTCCTGAAATACTGTTAATACTCAAAATCAGTCAAGAGTACAATAGTCACCCTGCAAGATGTAAAATAAGGTCTCCAAAGTTCCATGAAGATTTCCTAGGACTTTGAGCGAGGTTTCAATATATCTCAAGCCCCCCAATTTTACATATGATGGCTTTGGATGATTGTTACCTTTTTAGTGCAGAAGTTAAAAAAATAATAAAATAAAATAAAGAAAAATGGTTTGATAGGGCTGCAGCCTAATCAAATTAAGTGAAGCCTAACCTCATAGCTCATAAAAAATTGCAATTCAAGCATTGGAAAATCTTTATATAGGTCATATCTTGCTTGAACATTATAGTTGTAAGAAAGAATAGGATTTTAAACTCTAAAAATAATTTATATTGGAATAAATTATCTAAACCGTCCATTTCACCCTAAAAATAAGTGTTTAAAATCTGCAATATACATTTTTTGAGTTTCAGATTCTATTGTCGTGTTGGAAATTGATTTTGGATTCATCATTGAGATTTCTATCACCAAAAGTGTTTTCTAGATGAGGATTTGAAGTGAGGCTTAATTTGCCTTAATAAAGCCTAAGCCTTATATAAATTTCATCCTAAAATAAATATATATTTTTTTTTCTTTTCACATTAAAAAAATTAAAATATATAGTTTAGCACATAATATCTGACCACCCATGATAATTAGGGTTCAGCCAATCTTACGATTGATGGCTTGGGATGATTGTTACCCTTTGGTGTAGACTTATTTTTTTTTAAAAAAAAGGTCAAAAACCAAGCCATGAGAACGGGTCAGAAGTTAAAAACAAGCCATAATGGAAATTTGCTACGTAAATTTTGCAACAACTTTGTATCTGCAGCTCGATATTTAGCTGCAGTTTTTATTGCTTATTAAAATGTCATTAGTCATTACAGGCTTTTCCATTTCAATCTCATACAAAGAAATGACAATTCATTGGGGTTTACTTTTTTTCACCATTGTACTTTCAACCTGTGGACAAGGGAATTGCTTCTTGAGAGAGAGAGAGAGAGGCCCATCAAGCTATGGTGGGCCTAGGCTTTGATAGTCAGGGTGGTAGTATGGGGCCACAATTTTACATCAAGGACTCCATTACGACCCGTCAAGGTATCAAAAAAGAAAAAAGAGAGGTCCATCATGTACAAAATTTTCCAAATATTGTCAGTACATTATTATTTCAAAAGTAATTTTTATTTGAATTTCCCCATTGCACCGGTTGATCTATCAAATGTCGGAACCAGCCCGCAATCGATACTTGGATTTACTGGTTCCTTGAACATTGATTGGGACTCAGTAATTGGACTTTGTATGATGCAATACACGATGGACATGGTTTCAGGGAGTCAGCCGACTCAGCTATTACCGTGCAGTCCCTTGTCCTTCTACCGTCCATCTAAGATTGATGTAAAAAAATGTTATATCTTATATCCACTAAAAGTTAAAATGGACAGTGAAGGAATTAAAAAAAATAATATTTATATTTTTTTAAAAAGATAATTTCCATATTAAGACCATTGTCATGGTTGAGATTATCGAATCGTAAATTTATCTTTGAGATATACTTTGTAGGGAGTCTGACAAAAATAGATTGAGTCGGCCGACTCACCAAACATATCTCCATACACAATTGAAGGGAAATTTTTTTTTTTCCTTCTTTATTCTGAAGATAATTCAAGTGAAATGACTCAGATTTCCATTCATTTGACCACAGATCCACTATACAAATATAAATATGAAAGAATAAAAGGAAGGAACAAGGGATTAAATGAGAGAGAAAATAATTGGAGCAATTGCTGCTTACTTCATGTGGTCCGAAGAGCATTGTGGGTAAGACGAAGATGTCATGGCAACTCAGGCTTGAGGAGTCCCATGGAGGCTGCGACTTCTCTTGAAGACGTTGAATTGTCTGCTTGCTCCTGCACAAACATGGCCAAACATCAGCTTTACTTCAATTCGATTTCTTTCTTTAATGTCTCAAATAAGTAGGTGAGATACTCCAAAACAAAAAAAAAGAAAAATGAAATCAATTGAAAGAGAGAGAGGAAGAGAGAGATGATAAGAAGTTGAAATCCAAGTAGAAAACTTGGATGGTCAAAATTTAGATAAACAAGAAAGATGGGTGACCTCTGACCCTTTTTCAAATTTCACGCTATCAGCATTCGTCTCCATGAGAGAGATGATAAGAAGTTGAAATCCAAGTAGAAAACTCGAATGGTTAAATTTGGCTGGAAATCAGATAAATTAGAAAAAAAAGTTGCCCTCAGAGTTTGTGTAGGAAATATTGAACTGGAATGGTCAACTGGACATGGGTTGGAAGTGGTTCAACCTGCCTACTAGGCAAGTCGTGAGTAGTAAAAAAGTGTTAAAAAAAATAAAAAAATACAAAAAAATCTAATAAAATATAAAAAATATATTTAAAGTATGATTATACAAAGCACATCCAAATGAAGTTGAAAATTAATGAAAAAAAATGGATTTTAAAGAATTGATTTGTGCCCAGGACTATTTTGAAATTTTTCAAAAAAGATGGGACAGTGTAAAAATAAGTATTAATGGCCAGAACAATTTCCAATCTTTACCAAAATGATGAAAAACATTAAAAAATGCATTACAAACAAAATCCTTTATTTTTTGAGATTTTATATACATTTGTTTTTTAAAAAATACTCGGCTTGTTCACCAAAACCAGAACCGGCCGGTTCTGATTAAACATGCGATTAGAATTCTAACTGCCCAATTTTTCCTACGCTGCTGCTGTTTTTCAAATTTGACGCTATCTATCAGCATTCGTCCGTGAGAGAGAGAGAGAGAGAGATAATTGTCAAAATGGAACATTCTTTTCTTAGACTATGGACGAATGTCAACATAATGGCTCTAGCTAGCATATCAACTATATGGATTTAAATCTTGCCAAAATAAGAAGTGATTGGGGAAAGTATTAATGTAAACAAGGAGTACCGAGGCCTACTTATAACCTTATTGACTGATGGAAATTTTGCCAAAAAAGAGGTAAAATTCAGCATAATATAAGTATCAACATGGAATACAATGGCTTACTAATAACATTTATTGACAGATGGAACCAAGCAAAAGAAGATTGTGTTTTCCTTGGAACAGTCAGTGTACCTGAAGTCGATGCAACAAGTATAGCAGGAAAATATGAACAAACACCTGGCAAAAAGTACGAAGAATTAATACTCTCATTAGCAATCGATGCGGAACTTCAATTTAGGCACCATTTGATTCCAAATTTCATCAAATGGTTTTTTTTTTTGGTAAAATTTGAATTAACCTAATGGCACTTTTCACAATTATCATTTGTTGTCAAGGTTGTAGAGCTAGTCCTGGTCTAGGCATATGCATCTATATATCAATTCAGGCTGAGATGAGCTCAAACCGAGACGACATGATTTGGGATTGACCGAGACCAGATCCAATAAGGGTTCAGGTCACATGGACCCTGAACTGACCCACAGGCCGACCCAATGCATTTATCACCCTTACTAGGTTGTTTAATTTAAATTGCAAGGTGGTGGTAGCTTGGCAGTGTTGGTGGCGGTGGTGGTGGTGGTGTGATGGTGGCCGTGGCAGGTAGGTCGTGACATGGAGGAGGTGGCGGTGGAACAAATGAAGTGGTGGTGGTGGTAATAATAGTGGTACGGTCGTGGTGTTGGTGGCCGTGATGATGGTGATGACAGGGTGGCGGCTGGTGTATATATATAAATATATATATATATATATATATATAGACGAGAGAGAGAGAGAGAGAGAGAGATTTGATATTCCAAGTGGTTTTCAAAAAACAAATCCAGTTTGGGTTGGGAATCATTTAAACGTTGAAATAGAATACCCCTTGAGATCAAATTGCAAATTTGTCTTCGAAATCAAATGGTGCTTTCAGCTATGCAACGAAGTTCTCTTAAGTCTTAACCTTCCCCACCACCCAAAAAAAGAATAGAAAAAAAAAATTAGTCCACAAGGATTCACCAGATAAAAAAGGAAGATGACTCGTGCAATAGGGTAACGCCACAAGAACCTAGTGGCACTCACAGCTCCTGAATCTAAAAGCTTTGCTGCTTTCTGCAAAAGAGTTGTCAACAATGTATGACATCATATTGTTTGCTAAGCATATGATAAAAATAGAAAAATTGTCAAAAAGGTATGATACCATACAAAGAGTATGAGTACCTGTATGCTTGCCCCAGCTATCTGGCGATGGTGCAAATGAAGTGGCCTGCATGTACACAGATGTTTTCTTAAATTTTTGTACTCTCAGGTGGAGAATATTCTCAATGATATTAGTCTTTAGGGCAGAGTGACTCATTATTTTATCTGCAGAAGAGTAATAATCTTAGGCCTTCTGAAGAATACACGCACAGGAATTTGCCCAAAGAGAAGGTTAGGGTCGGCCAAGTTAATTCCTACAGTTCCAGAACTTTGGAATCATGTACATGAAATTATGGTGGAATTTCATATAATCCATACTCCTGACAATTTTCAGAAGTCCAAGTCACTTTGGAGTTGTTAAAACTGGCAGCATTTTTGTAGATTCGAAGTGGAAATTTTTTCCACAATCATAACAGGCACTGCCAAAAATAGAACAAATAGTTGACTGGAAAGGGAACTTAATAAAAATCCATTGGTTTGAGTGCAAGCTGATAACAAGTCACTCAATAGCAAGATTTGAAAAAGGTAGGCAGTATATTCACTTACTCAAGCACTTTCAAATCTGCTTCGTCATCCCAAGTTGTTGTCGATGCTCGACGGAGGGCTTTACTTCTTTCTGCTTCCACCTATGAGAGGAAAGGTACAACATCCATGTGGAGAGAGAGAAAACAAAATCACTATACGAGATAGACCAAAATGTGGAGTTTTTCACGAAAAGATATCAAGACAGTACTTGTAACAGCTGCATAAGTCATGTGGTCCAAGAACTTGAAATGTCAAGACAGTGCTTAAACATATCAATCTTTAAATTACCTAGTTTACCCCCGTCTGGTGTCTAATATACCCGGTAAACCAGGGCCAATGGGTAAAACAAGAAAGTTCGATGGTCATTAAAAAGAAAACATTAACAGGACCAGGTATTATCCTGATATTCCATCTTTCTGAACTGCAGACATGTCTATGCAGGTAGTCCAGGTACTTATATTTTCCCAAATCTTAAAGCCAGAGTACATACCTGGGCTTCCTGATAACGCCTTGCCTCCTTCTCCAGTTGGAACTCAGCTGCAGCCTTCTCACTGGCCACGGCTTCCAGCTGAGTTTGCTTGAGATACTGAAATACAATAATTTGTTACCACAAGCAATAGGTAAAAAGTGAGATATTTTAATCACAAGAAATAGGGCAATAACCAATTCTTTGTCTGGCATACCAACAGATCAGTTAGTTCTCGATATCGTTTCTCAAGTTCCATATGCTCCTGAAACAGCAAACCCAAGAAAAAACCATTCAAGACTCAAGTATGTCAAAAAAATAGAGAATCCCATTTATTTAAAATTTGTTAAAAAAAGAAGACAACATAGTCAAAAGAGGAGAACATATGCCTGTGAAAACATCCTCAACGCATATGAAGAAAAATGATGGGGTCGTCAAACCTCATGTAGCTTACCTGACGTGAATAATGCTCAGCATCCCTTTTCATGCCAGCCATTTCCACTCTCATTTTCTGCATCTCAGCCTGCAAAACATTGTAGTAAGGACAAGTAATCTCTGAAGAAACCACCATTTGCTTAACAATATTCAACAACCAGAAAGAAGCTTGATAAGCTCAGCTTTTAAAGTAATCATTCTTAACGTAAAAGGTCCCATCAATCATCCACTGTTCATTCACCTCTGATTTTGAAATGATATAACTAGTAGGCGATAAAGAGCCACCAAAAGAAAAAAACTTGCCTCTAAAGCAAAAAGCTTGCTTTCTGCATCCCTTTGACCTTGGCGAGCCCGCTCTGCTTCTTCTCTCCATGCCTGCATCTACATAGATAAATACAATTGGTCAAGTACTTCATAAATTTACGATATTGTATTTATTCAGACTTTTTTGGACTGTTGATTCTAAGGATTGGTATATTTGTAGTAACGGGTGCACTAAATGGAGGTAACCCAAATATCCAACACCGATAAAATTATAGTAAGGATCATCCACAAACATCAACTTTTCTGAGGGATAAATTCCACTGTTAGATATGACTGCCATCTTAATTCCCATTGCTCCATGAAAGGCCATACCATTGTTCAACATTTTCAAAGGTGGAAACCACAGCATTCACATCATGAAAAAGAATACCACGGATTAAAATGACAGCTTTGATTAAAAAATTCATAAAACAGTTCAGGTTATCAACATTATTATTATTAATTTCATTTTCCTTAGAGACAAGGCTAAAGGTAAATTTACCCCCCAAAAAAGAAAGAATATGGTTCCAACACTGAACCACGAATTTAAATTTCTGGGGCATCTGCATGTCAAACACAGGAGTCCCCGGCACCACTGCAACGTTTTGCCAATGTAAAACACGGTGAAATCTACAAGACCAATATAGCCAACATACCTGAATGGTTTGATTCGCTTCCTCAGGAGACTTCTTCTGCTCCCTTTTAACACGAGATTCCACTTCTTGTAGCTCTTGGTTCAATGATGCACATTCCACCTGACAGAGATTTGAGAATGATTTCACGACATCACTTGAAAAGTTACTCCGATCTCCAAAACGTGTGCACTTCCTACCTCAAGCAACGATAACTTGTGCTCCAGATCTGCCGCCTTTTGGGTTCTCTCATCCACCATCCTCTGAAAACAAACGTCAGCTCCAATCAGTGTAATAATACTGCAAAATTGTAAATGCCCGATAGTGTTCTAGAAGGGAAAACAGATGCATCAAAACCAGTGTTTAAAAATGCAGACCTATGGGTTGAATAGGTCACATCCACCAGCCCGAATCGTATCGCCACCCAAAAGAAGGGGTAAAAATAGAGAAAAAAATAGCAAAACATAAGGTAAATACATAAAAAGATAAAATAAAAAATCAAATATTTGGTTTTATCTAACAGTTGTCAATCATTGTCAAAATAAAAAATAAAAATACAAAAAGCGTTTTGGAAAGCAAATGGCCAAAAAGAACGGAAAAAAAACAAACCAAAAATCAATCTGTCAGTTTCTTGGTTTTTATTGAAAAAAGTTTGTTGTGGCTTTTGTGGATTGTAGTGATGCAAACAGTTTGGACAAATTTGAATGTATTTGGTGAAAAACTGAGTGAGAAATTGGAATTTTTTTACTCCGGGTTAAAAAAACTCCAGAAATTGCGACTCTGGATAGATCTCTTCAAACAAGGGTTTCTATCCAACAAATTATGATATGGGTCTGTTGGGCTGATCCAGAATGATCATTTTGAGACAAATTTCAAATAATTTGGTGGAGAGTTGGGTGAGAATCGAAAGAAAGGGGGACAGGGTCTTGAAAAATGGAGAAAAAACCAAAACAAATCCGAAATTTGATATTGAGATTTCATGGATTTTGGGGTTTGTTTGGATACATCACTCTAGGGTTATTGCATAAGAACAAGATGGGAACAAATTAGGAAAAATTTGAGATAACTTGATGGAGAAACAAGAGAAAAATCAATGGTTCTCCACATTAGGTTTGTAATGAAAAAACAAAATAGGGCCTGATTTGCCCAACTCCTGGGGGTACTCGGGCCAGTCAACTAATTTTTAATCCTTGATCTAAAGTAACGCATATATTACACAAAATCTCAAACTCCACTGTACAAAAAATTCCAGTGTCTTGTAAAATATGGGCAACCATTAATGATTAAAAAAGAAGAACATCACTACGCAATTGGAATGCTAACATAGCATGAAAGCATCTGATAAAATTATGTGAAAAACATATGGCTCTTATCTGTTGGAATAGTGAGGAAAGGTCATTAATGATTAAAAAAGAAAGAACATCACTAAGCAATTGGAATGCTAACCTAGCATGAAAGCCTCTGATTAAATTATGTGAAAAACATAGGGATCTTATCTGTTAGAATAGTCAGGAAAGGTCTCACACATGAACCAAAAACTAACAAGAGTACAACAGTGACCAGGTCGACAAATATTGATGTATCATGACTCATCAACCTGAGTCACACATCTAGTAATATCAAACCAACCATCTGCGAGCCAAATTAAATCACTAGGATCCAAGAGCATTAATTGTGTCAAAAGAATGTCCTAGATTGTCCAACTAAAGACAACATTGGAGTTCCGGCAGTTAATGAGACATGTTAGCTGAGAAACATTGAAGTATAGAACTGCCGGATACACTGACTAGGACACATGGGTGGGCACCCAAGAACCAGTGCCTAGAGATACCTGCCCAGGCCTAGGCGAGGCGACCTAGGTCGCCTAGGCACTCGGCCGAGCATTTTTTTGAACTATATCTCAATCAGATTGCCAATAATTTCATCAAACGGCTTGCATCACAAATATGAAGTTCCTCTTTAAAGTCTCTCCACAAGGAGTGTGATTGAAGTATGGTTTATCCCAAGAGTTCTTAATACCTAACAACATCATCAGCTTCAAGAATTCCACCGCCGTCCAGTCCTCTGCGATGAGGTGAAGTTGACAACACAAAGCTCGTACTTCTGCATCTCTTTCCTCATCTAGATTTATATATGCTTCTCTTGAACTGTCTAACATGACCATCCACATTTGAAAACCCATATAATCAGAAGTTCTCAAGCACGTGATGGACGTAGATTGAAATGAGCAGAGGGATGCAAACACACAAGCTTTGTGTCTTCTCCTAGATCTTATCAAATAAGAATTAACACATATTGGAAGTCTTGATGCTAATAATGCTTTCAGTAATCAATAACTTCTCAAAAACCCCTATGTCAATTGTGTGCTGCGCAAAGAACCATTGGAAGAGGATATCTGAATAGATGGATAATTTTGACAAGTTGATTATAGATTTGATCAACCAAAACCAAATCTTGAAAACCACATGAGGATGAGATTAGAAGGCTGTTTGCATTTCTCAATGCCCATGGAGGAAAATTTTGGCAATTGGATCAAATTAACCCATCTTTTTTCTTTTTGTTTAATATGTTAATGGGGTAGGAATGGAATCCTTGATATCATGATGTGGCTCTGCCGCCCTGACCACCCAGGCCAAGGGACATTCCTGACAAGCTACCCCACCTATGATGAGAATGATGCCACTGAAGAAGAGGTCTTCTTTATCTTTTGTTTTTTTTTTGGTGGAAGATTGGTACAATAAGGAGTTTGCGCTCACAATGCTCACCAGTGTGTTTGAAGACTAATTTCTAAAAGAATTTTGAACAGGTTCCAACTTGCATTTTTGAAGGATTTTGCTTTGACAACATTGGTCTAAATGTCGTCTTGAGGTATAGACACCTAAGAAGGATTACCAACACAAGCAATGAAACTATGCTGACCAGATACATAGGCGAAGTCCACAATACGAAAGGAATACAATGCATGTGTAGTAATCACCTCTCCAAGATGAAGTCCAATGAAACTTGAGGGCAAGTTCTCTCCAACCATGGAAGAACAACGAAACTGACTTTTGTTTGATGCATTTCAGGGCTCACATTGAGCTATTGTCAAACTCTATGTTTTTCATCAGATTTGGTCATTTTCGGCCTCAAATCACAACATGATATTTAGTGACACGTCATAAGATTCTTGCATTCTTTAGTTTTAAGATTACGGTAAAATTTTGTTTCATATAAAAACTTGTTAGAAGGGTCATTTCATTAGTTTTAGAGCTTGATTGTCATTTGATACTAAAGTTGGAGTAGAGAAAGGCTTCTGCCTGAACAAGGCAGACTTGCTCGTTGGATTGTTATGTATCTAGTTTCCCGTGCTTTTCAATTCGATTTGCACGTTTGCATCTGCAGACTACATCCACTAGTATTAACTTTGAATGAGAACTACATCACAAGAAGTTAAGTCCAAATTGCAAAGATGGAAAGGCATGATACAGAATGACATTTAATTCATCATTGGATTAATAAGATTCCGGATCTCATGGAACACTATCCAGAATATGCATCATAGGTTTTGTCATTCTACTTCAGGCATAAAAAAATAGATGGCTACCCAACACACCATGATTTAACCAAAACTCATCCTCTTAACTCCTCAACAAGGCTTACTGATAAAACAAAATAACAATGATGTGTAACTTTATCAGAAGCATGACCAGCAAACCGTCCCAAATGAGATAAAAGAACTTTGAAATGAAAAGGTATTTACTCTTATGCATATTGCATGTTACACCTAATCAAAAGTGGATAATAAAAAAGTCTCCAATGAATTAAGGGAAAGCAACGAAGAGAATAAAGCATTATTTTTAAATGCTTTGTCATTTTTATGATGCAAAAAGCATGTAGAACTACAAATAATATAGGAATATATTCAGTGTACTACGCTAGCATGCTTCATCTCAAATATTTTCCATCGGTGCTAGAATTGCTATTTTAGCCCAAAGAATGAGATATATGTCTAATTCTAATTTACCCCATTGCTTGGATAATACCTGAGTCCTAGCAAGTGCTGTTGATGCCTCAACTGCCCTCTGCTCCAGTTCCACTTCTCTTTCCATAAATGCCTGAATATCCACCAATCCAGTCAAAACTTGATGAGTAGATGCATACTAAGGGAAAGATAAAATTAGGGTAGAAGAAAAAATAACCTTTTTAGTAGCATTGTGTGCTGCACGCTCTTGTTCTGCCCTGCGCTCCGTAGAGGCCAAGTCTTCTCGTAGTGCCTAACACATGGAGCAAATCCTGGTTCAAATATATTTATTATATTTGAAACCTGAAACGGCATACTCCTGTGCCTTACCACTTTGATGATAGGTTACCAAGCAGGGATGACTAAATGAAATTATTAGTGATAAATACTCCTTGAAACATTAGAAAGCAAATCATTTTACCTGTATCATTCGTGTCTCTGAAAGTTCTCGGGTTCTCATCATAGAATCCATGTTTGCCTGGTATAAATCCAAAAACACAATTTTAAAAAGTCGCTTTGTTATCTGTACCCAACCTCTGGGCAAAGAATCATGTATCAATATAAGTGAAGGCAAGTATGCAAGACTAAATGGTTATTGTTAGGCAAGTCCGCATTAAAAGAAGCTCACCAAGCCATATAATTCAAGAAAAGACAATTAGTTTAGAACTGATTCACAAGGTCAATTAGGTGCTCTGGATACAATATTCATTGATGAGTGGCAGTCATGTTCAAGCACCCTGTTGCCCCCAGAAGATATCTCTTCTGCCGGAAATTGACAAGGATACAATAACCATTGACGAGTGGCAGTCATTTCAAGCACCTTGTTGCCCCAGAAGATGTCTCTTCTGCCAGACAATGACAAGGATCCACTTACTACACGCTTTAGAGCCCCTTTATTTTAAAAGTGTAATATCTGAAAGTACTTAATGCATAACTGGTTCAACAAACAACTTGTTAACTATATAAACATTTTGGAGAGACTTCCTACCAGACAACATCACCCAAAACTGAGTGCTTCCAGTCTTTTCCCTGGTCGTCAAGTCCCTTGAGGCATAGATTATTTGTAAGTTCTAAGGCAATAATGAAATAGATAACAGCATAAGAATGAGGAAGAGGGAAGTTGTGGGAGGGGGCAGTGATTACTTTAAAAGAGATTAATTTAAAAGGAGTAAAGGTTCAAAGTAACAAAATGGAAGCCTATGAACGGTGAAACATCAGGGTGATGTTAACGAGCTAGGGAGGTGCCCCTCAATTGGTAGCAAAAGTTCAACAAAATTTAAAATGTGAAGTAAATTCATTTCGAAATCAGCCTACCATTATAGAACCCAGCTTTTGGGGCATTGGGAGGTCAATCAGGGACGAGCATGGCATGGTTCAAAGGCATTGCTGAGTTTGATAGGGATAGTGGATAACACAAGGCCATTATTCCCGTGCCCCCCCCCCCCCCCGCCCAAAAAAAAAAAGAAAAAAAAGAAGAAGATTACACAAGTCTGAGGCCAGGGCTCTCCTTACTGGATTCAAGATTTTCATGGATTGCCCAGCCCTTTGATTATGGAAGGGGATTCTATGAGTGACTCACTGGGCTAGTAGGGATATCCTATCTTGTGGAGATAGGTGGACATAATGGAGAAGATTCTAGATATTAACAGCTAGTTCTCAGTGTATCTCCTTTCCACATACTCGTAAAGAAGCGAATGTAGATGATGAATCTTGAGCCGCCACAAGCAAGGGACTGTTTAGGATTCTTTCTCCACTGTCAATACTGACCTTGTTGAGTACCTTTTGAAGTAATCTTTAAATCATCAATACAATTAGATTCTCCAAATAAATAAGACCGACAGCATTAACAATACAAGAATGATACCTTCAGAACTAAATATGATAAATGAAATGATATGGATATGTTACCATTAAGAGCATTTCTCTATCTGTAAACATAATTTACAATTTAAAAACAAACATATCATATTATGCAGATGACAAACCTGCAAAGAAGCCAACTTTCCTTCAGAAGTGGCGGCTTGTTTATTCAGTGAATCCAATGAACTTAGAAGTCCCTCGATTTCTGAATTTTTTGAAGCCAAAGCATCAGCCATATCTTTCTCCACCCTGGTCACTGCACTCTTGGCTATAGATAACTCTTGTTGTAGCTGTTTTACGTGAGCTTCAAATGCCGTTTTTTGTTCTCTCTGGTAATAAATAAGATTATGACTGATAGAGCATAAAGTACTTTGTAGCTTCAGAAGATCAAACTTTCAGATTTTTTTCATTTTTTCCAAGTAATTCCAAATCCAAATATCTCTCTATATACATGTTGCCTCTTTTTTTTGCCTACACTGAAGCTAACTAGAGTAACATGAATGAGTAATTTCACCTCAGCGATCAGAAGTTCTTCCAATTGTGCATTTTCAGATTTGTACTCCTGAAGACGAGAGGAAAGACCAGCACAAACCTGCATAGTGGTAAAGTGGCAACAAAAGAAGTGATCAACACTACTCTGACATGAAATAGAAACAGAAAATCTAATTATGATCATATACCCAGCCTCTACACAGATTTTCATAAGAACTTAAATTCAGAAAATCTAATTCTGATCATATACCCAGCCTCTGCACAGATTTTCGTAAGAACATAAATTAGAAACAAAAATAAGGAAAAAGTTATCCTTTTAAACAAATGAAAAATTAAAGATGGAGTAGCATGGCAATAGAATTGCACAGAATCTTACCCTAGCCAACCTTGCTTCCTTTGATTGACCAGTAGAAACTGCAATTTTAAGAAGTCCCTGCGCCTGATGGAAAACTAAAAGATTATTCAGTGGTGATCTACAATTTTTCCACCTTTTATGAAAGTCATAAAATGTTTTCGCAATAAACAATTGATGCCTCACCTCATCAAGTTGGTCTTGCACTCTTGCAACACAAGGGGTGTTATCATGCACCTGACTTACACTCAGAACGGGCTCGGGCTCCTGAGGCAAATTTATATTTTCCTTCTCTTGAGAATTCGTACTTAATTCCACTTCTTTTTGGATCTTCACTTCTTCAGCGTTTGAGGGAACTTTCTCCCTTGGTACTTCATCCCCCACCAAATGCTCTCCTTTTTTGAACTCACTATCACTGGCCTTGGCCAATAGAGACGGACTTTGAGGTCCGTCTTGCGCGTTTGATGCTTCAATTGGGGTATGCCCCATCGTAGAGGACAATGCAACCTCAGGAGTAATCTCATCTGTGGCGGTCTCTATCTTTTGTGCAATACATGCACCCAAATCATTTGGTGGTCGCTCTGCTTTACTTGTTGTGCTCTCAAGTAAGGGCTCTGCGTTCACTTGAGCATCTAAGTCACTCGCTGGCACGTTTTTAAGTGCAGGCATAACAATTTCATTGGTAGTTCCATTAGAAACAGATGAAGGTATAATAATTTGATCCTTTTCCTTTTCAGTAACATTAATCTTAGGAGGTTCAAAAGAGTTAAGCTTTTCCTGCACCTAGAAAAAAAAAAAGCAGTATGATTAGATCAGTCAGTAAGAAGAAGGTTTAATCATGAATGGGGAATGTCATTTTAGTCAAATACCTTTTCCTTCAGCTTTGGCTTGATGGTTTGAAAATCTTGTTCATTGGAAACTTATTGGGTTGCAAAGGACAAGAAAAGAAAATCATAAGTAGGAAACCAATTATTGAAATGAAAAAATTCATTTGAACTTCAGAATGAAAAAAATTAAAAGCTATGAATATGAGAATAAAAATAGTTGCATCGGCAATGATATACACCTGATGGCTGCAAGTCAGACTGTTCATCTGGTCGTTCCCCAACAACCAGCTTTGCTCTTCGATCAACAACGTCAAATAAATCTGTTTGCATCATAGAAACACATTAGAGTGTTAGACAACGTGAATAGGACTAGCCCAACAGTGGTCTTTTATGATTCAGGCCAGGTTAAGATTAAATGTACTCTGTCAATGCAAGCTTGAGGTATCAGGAATGCAGATGGATTACCAATGCCCATATATATTAGAAATCGAGAAATGAGAATATGAGAGATAAATTCAGACCAAACAACAGAGTAACTAAAGTTGATGACCCATTAAATGCATCCACATAATATATTAGATCCATACATGGAAGAAACACAACCATGCTGCATGATGGCTAGGCAAAAAGTACATGCACGAACAATTGTGAACCAATCAGGATTGAACATTTCATGCTCAGAATTCTTTGAATAAGGATACGCGACAACTGAAACTTTCAGCTCCAGAAGCTGGGAGTTCGAGTTTACAGTAGCACTTCCTTTTTTTTTTTTAATAAGAAGTGCTACAGGATTTGCTTCAGGGCGCTACAAATTCTCCATAAATGAGAACCTACTTCCATCTTCCCATGGAAGTTATCCTGTTTCTTAGGAAGTTCGCCTTTCACTTTTTTCCGCTTCCCATATCATTTCTCTCCCCTTCTAACTCTCTAACTGCTTTCTCTCTTTAACTGTTATCTCTCTCTCTAAATTCTTTCTCTAACCAAGCCCTTTCTCTCTCTTATCTTCTCGCTATCTTCTGTCTCAAACTCTCTAAATGTGCATTTTCTCTGTTTAACTAATCTCTCTATAAATCTAAATCTCTCTCTCTCTAACCAGGTCTTTTTTCTCTCTAACACTGTCCGACTCCTTTGTCTCTAACCATGCTCTTTCTCTCTCTAACTCTCTCTCTAATAGTTCCCTTTCTCTCTCTCACTCCTATCTCCCTAAGTATGCATGTTTTCTAGCTAATGCCATTCTCTTTCTAAATGTGCCCTTTCTCTCTCTTACTGTGTCCTTTTTCTCTCTAAATCCTCTCCCTAAGCATGCCTTTCTCTTTCTAACTGCTCTCTTTTTCTCTAACTATGACATCTCTCTCTCTCTAATGGCACCCTTTTTGTATCTCTCATCTAATTCTCTCTCTCTCTCTCTGTGAAGCCATGAAGATCAATCTCTCGAAGCTTTCTTAGATCACTCGAAGCCAGAGTTCTATATTTGAGAACTTACAGACAGGTTATCAAATAAGTGTTGTTGAACTTCCAGATATCATTCTAGCTTCCAGGGAACTAGAACTTTCAAGTTCTGAGAAATCCCCAGCTTCTACCAGCTACCAAACGTCCATAAGTTGAATCATCATTTTTTTAAATTAATGCATCACAATTTACCATCGCAATATTTCCTCTATTAAAAAACACACATTTGAAGGCGTAGAACCATGAGACATCTGATGTTATCACATAGCTTGTTACTATTGAACTAGCGCTGCATCGGTACTTAGGCAAAGGCATAGCCTAGTTGGATGTAACACAACATGACACATCTGACATCCTAGCCTCATGAAAAACCGTGGGAATCCTTACTACATCTAGAAGATCATTCCATCACTTCTGTTCTGAAATTACAAACTTTTCCCTAAGGTTGGGATATTGAGAGTCAAGCCCTAATGGCACAGGTTACATGCTTTCATGAGAGCAAGGAGGGTAGTAGCATACCAAAAAGTAGGCAGTTCAGTAACTCTTTCATTTTTCTTTTCATGGGAAGAGGCAAGCAGGACTTAAGGAAGCGGGGACTACCATGTTGTCCTCATCTGATGCAATTAGCAGTGGGATTATTTTGGTCATTTTATTCTTGTAGAAAATTTAAGGATAGTTTCGGAGATAGGTCACTTAGGGAATTTTATTTATTTATTTGTCTAGGATATGATTAGAAAGTCCATGTAGGAAGTTCTTAATTAGGGTTAAGTTAGATTATTATTGAATTTTATTCGATGTTCCTTGAATTTTGAGTTCCATTAGTGGTTATTGAACTCCCCCTCTTGACAATCTTTTTTTTTTTTTGCCATTGTTGCCTATTTGCTGCATCATCATCCTAGATGCACAGGTCCACCCAACTTTTAACCGTCAAAACCTTTAATATAGAAATCACGTACTATGAAAGGTTGTCGCCATCCACAGACCAAAAACCACAAATTGACCCAAAATCAAGACCTAGGTCCATTCTCCACTAACATAAGAATACTAACTCCAGCTTCCTTCTCCATGCAGCCAATGGCCCTCTAAACCTTTGAAATGTTCCTCCTTTCAACTTAATAACCCATAAGCTCAGGCTTCAAGTATATACTTTTCTAACAACACAAGCATGAAGTCTTAGGCCCTGCATTAAGCAGGCTTATTAAGATGAGTGAGAGATTCTGGAGGAAAAAGAGAAGGGAGACGTGAGGAAATTATTTGGTAAAAAATTAAATGGAAAGTAATGCAGAAAAAGAGGGTCAACAACACAAAATTTACGTGGTTTGGAAATATGCATGTCTCTTTGGCAAGTTATGAAGTAAAACTAGGCTATCCACCATCTTTTCTCTCTTTAGAAGATCACAGTTTCCTCTCACAACCCAATACTTTTTCCCTTGGAATTGTATGTTATAAGACCACTTAACTATGGTAGAAGAGAGTAACAATCACCTCTAGCCATCAAATTAAAAGACATAGCTAGGGGTGTGCGTGTGTCTTTTCTTTGCACAAAGGCCGGGAAAATTTGCAAGGACTTTCAATAGCAGACCCCCAATAGCCTAATTTTACATATGATGGCAAAGGGTAATTGTAACCTGCTTAAGGCAAATTAAACTGCTTTATTACTTTCCCTTCTCTATTCATGAAAGCCCCCTTCAATTCCAAAGTCAAGGAGCTCAAGCTTCACAATGTTTTTTTCGTTTTCTCTCTTCCTTTTTTTTTTTTTTTGAGAAATTTATCAAATTAACCATGAAAGATGAACTATTTAACACTTACCCATATCTTTTGATTTAATTTCAAAATATCCGTAGAAGAAAGAAATGGTCTTGAGTTGGAATAGTTCCAATTTGGCAACTCCATCTCTAATGGGTATTTTGATGAATTTCCCCCTTTTTTCATGCGGAAACATACAAGTAAAACCCAAATACGTGAATGCACACGATACCCTCTTGAAGTTATGTTGTATGAGTACGGGTATGGCTGTTGGTGACAGACACAGGTGTAGGGTATCAGATTCTTTGAGCTCTAACAAGTAGGATTTGGGGGCACTGTGTGCACATGTGTGAGCGTACATGTGTGTGTCTGTGACAAGATGAGGAGCATGAATGATTGAGAAACCAAGATGCTAAAGATTGCAACTATACTGTTGCACAAAATTTGCAAGAATCCAATGCACATAATATGTATACAAGAGCTGACAGAGAATACAAGAATCTAGCAAAGTTGCAAAGAGGAACTCACACGTATTTGACTGTAGTACAGGCAGGAGATATTGGGGTTTATGAACTTGAGATTTCAGATGCATACCTCTTCTTTATGTTTAAGGTTTAAATAAAGAAAAATTAAGAAATAAATGTTCAAAATACAATATTATATTATAGGATTCTTTTGGCAAAACAACATGAGAAGAATCAAGATGAGTCACATTCAACATGTCCACGTGTCTCAAGTATCCTCCCTGTAAGATTCTCGAGAATCGAGAATCCAGTCGTGCCCATGACATACAAATACCCATGCCAGTGCCCAGTCAGGTTCAACATGGATAATGAGCCTAGGGTAAGAAATCCATGCAACAAAGTCTTGAATCAAGGACTTCACAAAATATCATCTTTTAATTGAAAGATACCTTCTCCTTGGGAATACGTAACTTTTGAAAGAGGATGTGGAGTTGACTGGATCCAATTGGGTTTAGTATCCTAGGGTTCAAGATCTTTCATGTGTAGAAGATTTATTAGATGGCAAATCATTCAAAATGGCTAGAAGTGATTACATCACTTTGAAATCCCAAAGTTTGATGCATTGAAATAAGTATGCCTCTTAATAAGACTCATAGGAGGTTTTGTAGGCCTTGTGATCTTGGACACCAACTAGATATTCCTTTTTCTCTAGCTCAATTTCAGGTTCTTGGTTTGCCAAATCTGTAGATTTTCACCAAGTCAATAGACTTCCACCAAGATTCTCATGTATTTGGGTTTTTCCTTGATGTGAGGCTTCAGATCTTTGACTTTAATGTTCAAGGAAAAGCTTTCTTTGAAGGAAGCATCTACCAAAAGCCTATAGGTGAAGTTCTACAGTACATTACCTACACCTCATCACCGTCCAAAGTTCATCACACGGCCACAGTTGTCTGGTAGCATTTGAATTTTTATAATTATTGTACTAATTAGATTTATCTAAAATTTGGGGCGTGTGTACATATGACCAATTCACACCAAAATAAAATACTAAAAAAATAATAGTCATAAAATAAAATGACAAAATTACCCCTGAAACTTTATAGGGTATTTTGCGCAATTTATATTATTCCAATTATTTGTTTTATATTTTATTCATGTGCATCTCACTAAGGCATGCACCTACAAAATTCAGATCATTATAATTCGTAAAAAAAATATAAAAATTCAAACACTATCAGACATTTGTGACCGTGTGATAAACTTTGAATGGTGATAAAGCCATAGGTGAAGTACTGGAGAACTTCACCTATAGGCGTTTTGTAGTGTTTTCCTTTTTTGAAAGCGAAAGCACTTTTAGTGGAAGAGAAAATTGTCTGGTTTTCTAGCGGGCGAAAAACCTAAGGGTGGAAAATCAGTTTTATTTTGTGGCTTGCTAGACAGAGCTTCTTGTAACTGTCGCATTCTCCATGGCTTTTCCAATGGTATGAATTATCCCAAATCTTCGAGGAAATATTAGCATCCCAAAAAAACTTCAAGGGAAGTTCACACTTCCCCAAACATACCATATAGACCTTGAAAATTCTGAAAATGGAAGTCAAGGTCTCTACACTATCCATTAGGATATACAAGCTTGTAGAAATAGAAGTACACCCTATGTCATGCACACAATTATAGAGAAATCCATATCAAGGAATCAATGACACAACAGTAAGTCAATAATGACAAAAACTACCTTTTTATGGTCCCCTCAAGTTGGAACATGGATACCAAAGAAGCCCAATTGGCCTAGATTAGCATGAAATCAATGCTTATTGGATGCCTTGATGAAAAGTATAAACCAACTACTCTTCTATTTTGATATATGGAGAGTGTACATCCCCTTTGACATGATTTCATATTGAGTGAAGTGAAATCCACTTCAATGTGTTTCATCTAGTGGCCATGTGAGTGGCAGATTGATTGTCAATACATGTATAATAAAGTGTTGATCAAACATCATCATCATCATCCATGCCTTATCCCAACTATTTGGAGTCGGCCACATAAATCCTATTCCGTCATTCCCCTCTATCAAAGTTCACACCCTCAGTCAAACCATAAGCCCACACACCTCTTCTCACTACTTCTATCAATGTCCTTTTGGGCCTTCCCCCTAACCTTTTAGAGACTTCCACTTGAACCAATTCGCACATGTTAAATGGTGTTGTTCTAGTTTTACACTACACATGGCCAGCTTACCTAAGTTTACTCTTTTTTCTTTTTTTTTGATGCTTGCTTACCTAGGTCTATTTTCCCTCATCTTATCGCTTATTGGAGTCACATCTAAGTTCCCTTGAATGTATTCATTTCAGATTCTATCCTTTTTTGCCTTGCCACTCAACCGTCTCAACATCCTCATCTCAACTACACTCATTTTATGGATATATTGTTTCTTAACCATCCAACATTCTGTTCCATAAAGCACGGCTGGTCTTATAGTTGTCTTATAAAACTTCTCTTTCAGTTTTATTAGTTTATGCAGCAATCACATAAAACTCCAGAAGCACATCTCCATTTCGCCCAACCAGCTCTAATTCTAATTTTATGTACGAGATCTTCTTCAACCTCTCCATTCTCATGGATTACCGACCTCAGATATAAAAAAAAATCTCTTTTAGGTACTTCTTGGCCATCAATCTTAACTACTACCTCGTTTATACTCTTATTATTAATAAATTTGCATTCCATGTAATATGTCTTAGTTCGGCTAGTTTTAAAGCCTTTACATTCCAGAAAATCCCTTCAAAGTTCTAATTTTGCATTGACACCGTCTCTAGACTCTCATTCATCAAAGCTATCATGTGAACAACATACACCACATTACCTCCCCATGTAAATGCATATTTAACTCATTCATAACTAAAATAAATAGATATGGACTAGACGTTGACCACTGATGTAAACCTATTGTCACTGAAAACTCGCTTATCTTCCCATCAGTTGTCCTCACACTAGTTAGCGCTCCTTTATACATATATCTCACCATGTCGATGGACCCTCTAGAGACTCATTTATTTTCCAACACCTACCAAATTAACTCTTCAGATACTCTATCATATGCTTTCTAAAAATCAATAAAGACCATGTGGAGCCGTTCCCTAAATTTCTCAATCAATTACCTAAGTAAAAAAATAGCCTCAATTGTTGACCTCCATGGCATAAAACCGAATTGATTTTATGGTACACTTGTTTTATGTCTTAGTCATTGCTCAATCACGCTTGTCCACAGCTTCATAGTGTGGCTCATAAGCTTGATCCCTCGAGAGTTCATAAAATTTTGTATGTCTCCTTTATTCTTGTAAATAGGTACTAAAATACTTTTCCTCCATTCATCTAGCATTTTCTTTGTACTCACTATTTTGTTGAACAACTTGGTCAACCAGAATATGCCAATCTCTCTCATGCCCTTCAAGGATACCATTTGATCCTAGGGCCTTTCCTATCTTCATCTTTATCAAAACTTCTTTCACTTTAGATATCCTTATCCTATGAATGTATCTATGAACTCCGACCTCATTTATGTCAAAGGTTCCTGCTAACACTGAGCTCCCATTGTGTTAGTAAGTTAACAATTTTTGAAAATAGATTCTCCATATTTCATTGACCTCCTCATCCTTCACCAAGACCTAATATTCACTTTTAATGCATTTAATATGATCTAGATCCCTACACTTCCTCTCTTTCATTTTTGCTAGTTTGAAAAAAAAAATTTCAAAATCTCTTGTCCCCAATTGTTGTATAAGTGATCATATGCCTTAAGTTTGGCCTTACTTACTATTTTCTTGGTATTTTTGCTAGCATTTTAATTGATTCAAATTGCAAACCCATTTGCAGTTATACAACCTCAAATGTATATTAACTATCAGAGATAATAGTCTCCTTTGCTTTCAATTGTTAGTTAGGTGCAATAATTTCTATTATGGGTACTAATTTAAGTACCTTACAGTCCATTTGGTTAGTCCCATATGATTTGTGCACATGGAATGCATAAACTGGCAACCATCTTAACTGCATATAATAGCTAGTTCTACATGTAACATAAATAAGTCAACCATAAAGCCCCTCATACAATATAATATGTCCTAAACAGGTTTCTTGTAGATTAAATCTACCAGGCTAGACACTGAAGCAAGGATAACACATGCAAATAATCCTTTTGTCTTAGCACCAAATCTTCAATATTGCTATGAATTTAACCTTCTTAGACTTATACGAGCTTATAGGATGATAGAATCCACTTTTGAATAAATGTCCCCTTTGAAGATTGTCTTAAAATCTCTATGCAGGAGGCCTCCGTAATTCTTTTTCAAGTTAAAGCATCCTCAACCACCATTGTCACCCACAAAATGGATCACTTTGAAATTAGAATGGTTTAAATTCCCTATTCACTTTTTTTTCCTTTTTGATAGGTCTATTCCCTCTAAGCATCAACCTCACTTCATCCTCATTTTCTTCTTTATTTGCAATATTCACATTGGGGGCATTTCCATGACTTGATGCCTGATTTCATGGTCTTGAATCTTTTGAAAACTTTCAACAACTACCAATGAATATTTTCAGGTAATCCATAAAAATCCCGAACTTTTAATCAACAAAACACGTATGTGAATGTCCTTGTTAAAAATTATTATTTGGTATATTGCTGTGAAGCTAGCTCGCGTGTCAAAGACAGAATAACACGGTTAACCCCAAGCAAATAAATAAATAACAATAAATTTTATTTGAACCTACTAAACATTCATGTCAAATTTACAGCAGATCAATGTCATGATCCCTCAAATTCCACTAGGGCAGCACAAATCGAATCAAGGAAATATATTACAAAATGTAAAGGTCAAATACTCTCAAATGATTCACAAATGCACTGCCTAAATCCACAAAAAGATTCAACTGCATGATGTTTTTCGCATTTGTTCGAATGATTAGCGATATTGCACTGAAACCAATAAAATAGTGGCCTAGAAGAATCAAATAAAGATTATAAACAATGCGTACCTTCTGCAACTTTCAGCCAAGAAGCCATGAGGAAATTAGGGCCAAATCCAACCAATTAGGGCCTAACAGAGAAACATTTGCAACTTCGAAATCACCATATTAGGGTTAAACAGAGAGATGAAGCATCAACCGAGAAACAATTAGCAATAGTAACCCCATAAAAGGCATAAACCAAGAGAGAATAAGGCCCTATCAAATAAATTAGGGTATACGATCAAATTAATGGAGCCCCGAAGAGAGACTTTTCAGGGTTTTTACAGCTGGATCAGATCCACGTGCTAAAGTTTTCAGTGAGATCGGATGTGCCAAGAAAACCGTCTGGTTTTTTACATTAGGTGCCTGCTTCAGTTCTACGGCCACGTCATATTACGAAACTATCCTAACACTGTTTTATTTACTAACTGCCGTTGCTATCTCTTTTTTCATTAAAAATAAAAAACAAGGAGCGTTGGGAAATTAAGGTGTTGATAATGTTTATAAAACTAGCAGGTTCCAAATGGTTATGAAAAGACTGACATGATTATATTCAGAAAACGCGTACAAAGGGCCGGTTCGTTCCAGTTGATAACGATAACGGTCATTACGGTAGGGAAAAGGCGTTTAAGTAAAACAAAAAATAGAGGAAAATATAAAGGAAAAGCAACCAAAGATACCATTTATTTTTGGAAAAATTATAAAAACCCTCCAAAATCAAGTACTCTATCAACTTAAACTCTAAGTTAACTTTTCTCACCTATTTTTTTTTAAACCTGGCTTTTCTAACAAAAAAACACCCCAACACAAAAAGTAGGTGATTTTCGGACGAATATACCATTCCCATAACTCAAATTTTTTTTTTTGTGTTCCATTAAACTTAAATTCGGACCGCAATAAACAAATGCCAGACAACTCCATCAAATGTCGGACTGCACCAAAAAACGCCGGACTAGGGCAGCTCCAGTGACATAAAACGCCGGACTGCCCCAAAAAACTATCGGATTGAACAACGCTGGACTGTAATACAAAAACGCCGGAATGACATACCCAAGTGCCGGAGTGCTCCTCATAATGCCGGATCAGGGCAGTTCCAGTGAAGAAAACACCCGACTATCCTACGAAAATGTCGAATTGGACCACATATAGTGTCGGTCTGGTCCATGATAACACCGGACTGGGGCAGTTCCAGTGATATGAATCGCCGGACTGCCCCACAAATTCGTTGGAATGTGAAATGCCGGAATGATACAAAAAATCGCCGGACTAATGTGCCAAAATTTCGGACTGCCCCTTATTACCCTGGAACGGGGCAATTCCAGTGACTCTAACATTGGACTGCACAGTTCTTTCAACGGACTGACGAAACGAAATGCCGGACTGGTTTTCCCAGTGAGATCAAACAGCGGAGTGAACAAAGATAATGCCGGATCGAATGCTATAAACGTCGGACCGGTTGGCAAAAAATCCGGACAAGAAATTCTAGTGAGCATAATCACCGGAGCCACTAGCTTAAACGCCGGACTGATGCCCTTAAACACCGGATTGACCTTATTTATTGCCGGACTGAGTGCTCCATTGATATAGTCGTCGGACTGACCCCATGAATTTTCAGACTGCCAGAGAATATCGCCGGACTACCACTTTCAAGTGAGTTCAATCACCAGATTGCCTAGGCAAAACGTCAGACTGAAGCCCCAAAATGCAGAAGTGCCCTTAGAGAATCGTCGGACAGGTGTTTCAATTGACCAGACGCCGGATTGCCCCAATAGTTGCCGGATTGAACCAACCTTTCGCCGGACTGCCCCCATTAAGTGTCGACCTACTACTAGTGATCGTCGAACCGTGCCTTTAAGGTGTCGGACTGCTCCTCATTATCGCCGGAGCGCCCAAATATATCACCGGACTGCCCCTGTGATTTCAATGAATGTCCAACTGTAGGAATATACAACTTCCTAAGTGAAGCAGTACCTTTTTACATTGTCATTTGATGCTGAGACATATCATCAGCATTGTAAATATAAAGGTGCATCAAAGACAAAGGGAAATTGCACGGAAACCGAGTGCTGAGAGCCTATGGAGAGAATTAAGGTTTACCCAAATTTAAGATCAAATGAAAGCATGAAAGTGACAGATGCTACATTTCCTCTCTTTGATGCAAATATTTGAAGAATTTGTTATGAGATGGAAACAAAGAAATCATACATTATACAGAGCATACCCTTTCTGCAATGCTCACAAAGGTTTCAAATTCCTTCTCTTTCAAACATCACTGTCTTGGCAAAAGACCTAAGATTCTAATGTTGACATCTCGTTCGAATCTCGAATTTGTTTCCTCACTGCAGAAAAATCAACAGCAGTTTCAAACCCAGAGAAGCTCTCAGCAACAAGAGTAGAATCATCCCAAGAGCCAACGAGGATATATATATATATATATATATAAGGGGACATTTCATTAGCTAGCTACTTGATAAAGTAGCTTCAAAGACAAAAACTATTACAATGAGACACTTCATTAGCTAGCTACTTCAAAGTACAAAAATACATATTAATTGAAAGATACAACTGAATCACTTTCTTCGCCTCAACCATTTTTTTGCCCAGTTTGTAATACCATTTCCTTTTACATTTGCCTGGACATCTCCATCTCTTTGTGATCTTGTACGCCTCCTTGATTCCCCCTGTAAGGCTGGCAGAACTTGAATTTGAAGGCTTCTGCTTTTGTCATTTATGTTTTTTGTTCTCAGTTCATCTCCCTCGTCAATGTCACTTTCATCATCTCCCTCCTTAGTCTCGCTTTCCTCATCTTCCTCCTCAAACTCTTTTTCCTCATCTCTCTCCTCGCTATCACTTTCATCATCTCCACCATCTCTCTCTTCGCGCTCATTTCCACCATCTCCCTCCACCCTCTCCTCGTCATTTGTTTCCATGGGAGTATTTTACAATAGCAAATCATGTGCCGCTCGTACGTAATGCCTTGATTCACCTGTCAATACTTCACCCCTAAGTGCAAGTTGTAGCATCCCTATACAGGTTAATCGCTACAGGTAGACAATGAAAAACAAAATTAGAATTATTTTGAATGCATATTAAGTCAATAAAAAAGAAAATACACAAAGTATATAATATACCAATGTCCTCTCGGATTGATGCCCTATGAGGGTGATAATTGGGATTACGACTACGAGGGGGGGCACATGGGAGTATTTCTATAACTTGAGTGCGACTGTGAGGGGGGGCACATTGGATTATTTTCATATCTATGGGTGAACATGTTGTACCAGCTCATATATTTATTTGTAGGCATTCCACCATATTTATCCACGTCTGCCCTAACAATGTTGAGTTCTTGTTGATGTCAGTCGCTTATCTCCACACTCAACTCGTCAATCCAACTTGTGGGATGCAAGCCGGCCTTTTCCTTCCTATCCCACTTGGGTGGCCCAATAGGAATCGCTTGTATCATCCCAAATTGTCGCAATACACGATCAGGCATATAGAACTCTGCAATGTTGAAACATA
The DNA here is from genome assembly GCF_000471905.2 of Amborella trichopoda. The sequence goes on along the minus strand of NW_006499905.1, from coordinate 1,232,373 downwards.
TCTGATGATCGACACAACGCATTTTCTTTACTTCGTGTATCTCGTGGATTGTACTCCTCATATGATTGTCAAGTCACCTACACAAGAGCAAAACATAGTTATAACTTATTTGTATTTGTATTTATCTACAATTACATATATATACAGACTAGCAAATAACAAACCATGCCACATGAGATGTCATCAAATGATATTAGTGGGTCTTTCCTACGTGGTTGTTTCTTCCATTTGCAAGCTCTAGGCATTTCTGTAGTGATAGTTGTAGGCTTACTGCCTAGAGCTGAAAAATGCTCATAGATCCAATATTGCAAAAGAAATAGCTACAATGTAAAAATATAGTAATGAACAATAGCTAGAAATAGCTACAATGTAAAAATATAGCAATAAACAACACCACAAGTTACCTGTAGTAGTGTTGTTGACCCACTAAAATGTGTATATCCCCGTCCACAACCTTAGATAAGGAACAATACAAGAATGCAAGCGCTGCTGCACCCCATGCATACTTTCCTGCCTCATCGAGATCTCAGAACAATTACAGGTAACGTGTCAGTGTCGATCTTTGAGATGCATCAACAAATGTAGTTGTGCCGCCTAAATACAGGAGATAAGCTCTAGTGTGTTGAAGCAATTTTAATTTGGTAGGGTTTTTTGGTAGTTGTTCAAATTTCTCCCTCAACCAAGTATGTTTAAGTCGGTTCAACTTATTACCAGTAGGGCAATCTCCCAAAACCTTCATGATGAAAGCCCTGTAGTCTTTAGGTCTTATGGCTGTTACAGGCTCGCCTGTCACAGGTATTCGTAATATGTGCCACACATCGTATATGGTTGGAGTCATCTCACCAACAGTTAACCGTACGGTATTAGTCACCTAGCAACACTTTCTAATAAAGGCCTTCAGTAGACTACAATCGATATGTGTGACCCCTATGTTTTTCAAGGAGATCAAATTGGTTTTTTCAACCAAAGCTACATGTCGTGGAACCAGCACCTATTTTCTCAGGGTCTTAGTGGATTCATTAATACGAAAGTTGTTTTTCTTTTGAAATGGATTCAATAAAATATGTCAATATTTATTAACAATATAATAATTGTCTAATTAATTTATATCATGAACTAATATCATACCTTTCCCATTTGATTGGAGGAAGTGGATGGGCCCCTTGCTCCACTTGATGGTTCTGGGTCTTGCATCACTATTATCTATTTATATTATCAGAGTTTACATGTGCACAACATATAAATTGGTAAAGAGAAAGTATGCTTCTTTAATAAAAAATAAACATATTACAAGTAAAAAGGAAATATAAGTAAAATATGTTTTTTTAACCAAAATAAACACAACTACAAGTAAAATAACATCAATCAAATAAAAAAGAAAAGAAAATATAAATAAAGTTTATGCCTTCAAGTGGGTGCTTTACAAGTTGCCATGTTATGACCAGTTTTGTTGTACCCACTACAGTGAATAGGTCGCACTGGTACTTCATGTGACTCGATGCGCTTCTTTTTAGATCAACCAGGGGGACGCCTTGAATGAGGTGGAAGTACTCTTACTCCCTTTGGACAAAGCTGTCCACATAAACTATGCCTAGACAAGTCGATCATGGTAACTGGCATGATAGCTACGGAATATGTTTCACGAAATTTTGCAATTGTGAAATATTCTTGACAATAGTCAACATGATCCTTATTTATTACTTGAGGGGCTTTACAAGCATGCTTGCAAGGCAAACCTGTTATTTGCCAACCCCGACATTCACATTCTCTTGTAATAATATTTACCTTGTAATTTATGTGATTACCCCTAGCTTCATAAACTGCTCCATTTGATGCCACATTGACTCTCACGGAATGACATTTTTTAGTTCGTTTTGTGCTTTTGGGGTAAGTGTTGTAGTCCAAGTTTTAGCTTTCAAGCTGCGAGTGGCCATTAATTCCATGATTTGTCTCCTAATCAAGTCAACGCATTGGAGAATTGGCATATCTCATGTTTCTAGAATCCATTTGTTATATGACTCAGCCACATTAGCTGTTACTTTGTCATATCGATTACTCTTGAATTGTGATGTGGCCCAATGGTTTGGTGAGGCTTCCATGAACCACTGGAATGTGTCCTCAGAAAGTAATCTAATTTCCATCATCTTATCAAAATACTCTTGCTGACTATATGCTCTACATGCACTAATAAAGGTACATACAATTGCCTTCTTAACATCATTAGGTATGTGTTTTGCTTCTTTCTTGAAATTCTCCTCTAAATGACGTTCACAGAAGGCATGATGGACATTCTCAAAGACTTGATAAATAATATCAACTAGACTAGGATGTCTATCTGATAAAAAAGTAATTTCACGATCCGTCGCAATAGTAACCTTTAACGATTCCATAATTATAACCAGTTATCTGTATTTTCGGTATCCACAATTGCGAATGTAATAGGAAACATTTTCCTTTCCCCATCGAGTGAATTGACAGCAAGTAGAGTCCCAAGGTACCGTGCCTTCAATGATGTTCCATCGAGAAATATACGTGGACGATATCTATTTTTGAAGCCATGTATTGACCCATAAAAACTTAAGAACAATCGACGAAATCTATCACTTGGCCATACATGTCCTGTTGCATAACTATCAGTATTTGTCTCCATCACACAGTTTACATATACTGTTAATTGGTTGTATGCCTCCTTTGCGAACCATGTATGTCATTTATGACCGTTTCTTTTTATCGTCAAGCCTTCCAATAGGGTAATTCTAACCCATAATCTCAAGACAAATCACTTATGATTTCTCTAGCCTTGTAATGTGTAGTGTCACTTAATTTATCTTTAATTAATGATGCAATAAATTTTTGTGAAGCTCTTCTCTGTACATCACTGTTTGTCCTAATATTGCATGAGTGATCTCTTATCCATGTTTTGATTATGAAAACATTCGTCTTGCCAAGCTTCCCAGCATATATCTCCCATTTGCATCCTTCACTCTTCCATTTTGCCTTTACGCGACAGGCCTCATTTTTTATAAAACGATATGTGAAATGGTTTGCTATAGCAAACTTGTTAAGGACTTCTCGAAAATCTTCTAAAAATTTAAACTGTTGTCCTATCCCAGAAAAGTGCATTCTCTCATGTACTAAGCAACCTTGATGCAATGCGTTGTTCAGAGACTGAGACTAAAACATTAGAGGATTGTGGGGGTCTAACCTCTTCGACTGTCATAGTATTATGTGAAGTACTTCTATCCCTACGTTCACTTCCATCAAATACATAGACAAGTACTTCATTCTTATCTTCATGGACGTTTAACATCCTAATAATATCGTCATCATTGTATAGATTCACAATAAATCTTTTATTTCTAGGGACAAAGTATCTTAAAGATATTAAGTGGATGTCAAGTGAGAACTGCTCTACTACGTATTTTCGCATGTCATCTAACCTAGTACTACTGTCAATCGTAAATGTACATGCATTACCACCAATATAATCAAAAGTCCTATCGACACTTGTTTGGAGTTCTCTACCATAAATACAATAACCCAATATGTTATCACCCATTTTCTTTTGTCCTACACAATATTTGTAAAACTTTACACTCTATACATTGCATTACAACATCTTAAAAACAGCCTTAAACTTGAGGAAGTTTAGCAAGCTATTAGATTTTTTTCAAAGAGCTACAATTAAATTTTAATAGGAGGTATGCATATTGTTGGGAGTATATAACCTACAAATAACAAGAGCTACACATAATTTTATTTTTTAATGAACTAAAGTTAACAAGAATAATATGATGGATTATTCATATAATAATTGACAACAAAACCAACACAATTTCAGCCAATAGAGAATAAAGAATCGCTCTGATTTTATCTTTTTTTCATTATTTTTTTGTAAAAATGGCAACTCTATAATCTCAACATTCTCTCTGTAACAGGCTCTCTCCTCTAGTCAATTTTTTGTACAGATAACTTCACAATGAGTAACATCTTTGCAAAGATGACACATTCAAGCCCTAAAGATACCGCATTCAATTTTTTATACAAAAGTAAACAGTTTTAAACAAAAAATTACAACTATCAATAACATTCATGCCCTAAATATACCACATTCAATTTTTTATATAAAAAAAAAATAGTTTCAAACAAAAATTTACATCAATAACATTCAAGCCCTAAATATACCACATTCAATTTTTAATACAAAAAAAATATATATATATTTTCAAACAAAAATTTACGTCTATCAATAACATTCAAGCCCTAGCCCTAAATTAATTTTTTTAATACAAAAGAAAATATTTTCAAACAAAATTTTACAACTACAAATAACATTCAAGCCCTAAATATACTACATTAAATTTTTTATACAAAAGAAATAGTTTCAAACAAAAATTTACAACTACCAAAAAACATTTAAGCCCTACATATACAACATTCAATTTTTTATAAAAAACAAACAGTTTCAGATAAAAATTTACAACTATAAAAAACATTCAAGCCCTAAATGTACCACATTCAATTTTTTATACAAAAGAAAATAGATTCAAACAAAAAATTACAACTATAAAAAACATTCAAGCCCTAAATATACCACATTCAATTTTTTATACAAAAGAAAACAATTTCAAGCCCTAAAATCGAGCTCCACATTCAATTTTTTATTTCTCAGCTTCATACATGTGGGCTGATTTAGGGCTAAAATCGAGCTCCACAAATTCGCCTGGTTTGAGGGAACATGTTTGAGGGTAAATCGTGAAGACAAAGAGAGCACCACAGGGAAAACTTGACCAACACAATGAAGACAGAGAGCCCGTGGAAGATGGTGCCTGCTTGGAAGAGGCGATGAAGAGAGCTCTTAGATGAAGACGATGCATGGTTGTCAGTGAAGAGAGAGAGGGAGCGAAAGCAGAAAATGTGGTGAAGAGAGAATTGTAAAGATAGAACCTGAGAGTAAATGGGAAAAGGTGATTGGTAAAGGCAAGAGAGATGAGAAGAAGGGGCAAAATAGGGATGGTTTAGAACTTTGGGTAGGTGGGAGGTTATTTGTTAGAAAATATAAGTTTTAAAAAAGTTAGTAATAAAACATTTGAAGGGGGGTAAAATGATGGAAAATTTTTTTGGAGGATTTTTATAATTTTTTTTATTTATTTTTAATATAATGAGGTCACAATCAATGTCGTCCATCTTACTTCAAATAGTTTTGTTATAAGTGTGTCATTAACTAGACTCAAATTTCAACAAAAAAAAATCTAACTTTATGACACACTCAAGCCATCTAATAGCTTGTAGCCTAGTAGCAATTGTGACCTCCTCATAATAAAGATAATTGGTCTCACAGTATACAATCGCTTATCAAAATACCCATATGATATGAACTATCAAAATACCCATGTGATACTCATAATTGGTCTATAAACACTTGAAAATCTTGAAAATGGATGGTCCAGTTAATGTGTTAGAAGATGAACTATTTTTAGGACTAAAAATCATCTTTTGTTTTTCATATCTATGAATCTCGAGGCCAAGATGATCAATTTGAGGGTTTTACATGATAGGAAAAAAATATTGTGGAATTTTTGGGTGTACCTTACTTGTATAAGGTTGACACCTTATATCAACTTTTTCCATATTAAAAATATAATAAACGAATTGGTTGAGGAATGAGTCTAGAGGGAGGGCAGAATTTTTCGGTTCAGGTATGGATCCAGCTCGATTTGGATTCGGATCCAAAAAGGATATATGAGATCTGGATTCATATCCGAATCTAATTGGATCCAAAAGATTTGCATTTGGATCTAGATCCAAAAACTATACATGAGATCCGGATAAAATAACTACACATGGGATCCACATTAGGTCTTTTAAAAGTTAAAAAAATTATATATATTATATATAAATTAATAAATATATAATATATAATATATATTATTTTAAAAATCAAGTCGGATCAAGGCTGGATCCACCTATACCTGGATCCAATTTGAATACCTATTCGGATCCAAAATTTGGATCCAAATCCAGATCTAAATTTTGGATCCATTCCTGGATCCAAATAGGATCCGAAATTCAAATTTCCGATCCAAATTAGGAAAATTCCCAGCCCTAGCGGAGGGTTGAAATTTAGGGAACTAGACTAATATATCTTTCTCATCCATTGTGATTGGTGTATGGCATGGTATACCATGCTCCTAATTCAAAATCCTTGAGATTATCCTACTCTCTTGTTTGCCTCCGCCTTGCTATTTCTAGGCCTCAACCCCATGATCCCTGCATCTATACCGATATGTTTTGGTAGCCTTAGAATCAACATCATCACCATCCTCCTCTATCTCCCTCTATATCTATTGGCACATTTTATCATGCATCTCCTAGCTTCTCACATTGTAGGCTCGTCCATGGTTGTTCACCTCCTCCTCTTTGCCGACTCTGGAGTGATTGATTCAATCAATGAATATTTCTTTCTTTAACTTGGGATCGATTCACAAGAATTTTGAAATGTGTAATAAAAGGATCCGGGTTATAATTAATCGTTCATGCCTTCTAATCATTCCTCATTGCCCAAGGGGTCTGCCGCTTCTAGAAATGTCATCTTATCAAATGTTGGCTTTTTTGCTTCCGCCAACCACTCCTAAGCTGGATACCTAAGAAGGATGAGATATAGGTTGATGGGGTCGTGGTCTTCAGCTTCCTCCCTCAACTGTTACATTTGGAGGTTCAAATTGTAATGGATATAGACAAGCTTTTGAAGCCTAGGACGTGCATCCACATGAATATACTCCAATTTCGCTTACACCCTATAATAAAACAAATACGATTGATCATCTTAATCTAAATGCTCGTAAGTGGGGTGACCTATTATCATGTAGCTCCCACCATCGATAGAGATAAATGACTGATACCTTCTATGAAAGGTTCGAACCAGTTTCAAAACTAAAATAATGAGAAAGGATGCATACGAAATGACAAGAAAGCTAAGATAGATCAATCTTTCTACAAGATAACCTAGACAGGTAACTTGCAAATATCCATTTCTCATCCCTGTATAAAAGATATTGAGAAAAGTTACAATGGTTTTAAGATCATCTATCAATAGGCTTGTGGTTTTCATGTCCGACTGTTGGACCACGATGCTGGAACAACTAAACAATTTTACCTCATGTAGTCATACAGGAGATCTTCAAAAAATTTTAAAAGCCTTTTAAAGCATTGAATATATTGAGAAATTTAAAAAATTTCTTAAAAAGCGATGGACTTTACAATTTATCCACCTAATGGAGATAGAAATTTGATCAGTGGAGGTCTAATCTACTGAAAAAGTAATTGTATAGTTAATTTTCAAAATCGGTTTTCATTCAATTACTTAAATAATCTTCTAAAGCCTTGGTGTATGGAATTGCTATAAAAACATGTAGTGCAAGAATTTTTGGCCCTAGAATATCTAGGGTCCTTTGGATTTCCAATCTAGTTTCATTATTGACAACTTCTAAAGTTCAGATAATTGAGGTACTGTAGTTATATAAAAAATAATTTGCTCTAGCCGATCAAGCTAATGCCGTTAGAGATTTTGAACAATCAATTGGTGTTTTTTATTTTTGAAAATAAAGGTCCTAATACTGAATGAGCATTATGAGATCATTTTATGCTTTTATTCCTTTTTTCTATTAAAGTGCTGCTAGTTTTGTCTGTCATTTTTTTTTCTTACCAAACTATCTTTTGTATGTTTTCCCTATGTCTGTCATCCATATCCACGGGACCTTTTGGGTTTTCACTGTCTATCATTTTTTTCATTATCATGTTTGGAGACTCTCTTCTATGTACCCTTTTGGGCTTTCATCATACCCATCATTTTTTTTTTTCTAAAGAACCTTATCAGTAGAATTGCTTGTAGTACATGACATTGATGAGATCATGTAATTCCTAATCTCCATGCTTTTGATCTTCTATGCATTGCTTGGATATTCCTTTGTAAACCCACATAGACCATCTCAACTTGTTCTAAACTTCCCTAAAGGATAAGGATTTGTAGATGAATGAAATATATATAAAAAAAGAAGTAGATTTTGAGCTGTAAAAAATGACAATGTATTTCTTGACTGATTATTGTAAGGGATTGTCTACAAAAAAACTATTTATCTTTTGTACATGGAAGTTACAAACATTCCTACTAATTAAATGTCAAATTGGATGGCTTGAGGTAAGTCATAAACTCCGAATTTTTTTTTTTGAACTTTGTGTATATTCAATAATAATCTTACAGCCACCCATTTTGAAATTTAAGAGACAAGAATGATTGTAACCTCCATGTACAAAAGATCAAGAGAAAGTTTATGTAGAGGCGAGGCTCTAAACAATCGAATGGAGCCTACTACAAACATTTCATTAGAAGATGTTGTTTTGATGCCCAAATATCCTCCAATTGATCATCTCGACATCAAGATGAATGGACATGAGAAAAAAATGGATTTCAAGTTTTGAAAATAGTGTATTTTGTAACGCATTTTTGGACCGTCAATTTTCAAGATTTTCAAGTTTTCACAAATCTGTCGATCTACACTGCTTTTTAAGATTTAAAATTCATAAATAAAGATGAAAATATATTTTAAGGCTATCACAAAGATTTCTAGTATTGAAACTATATTTCTTGACACTATTTGAAGGTACGCTCTAATTTGATGTTTAGAGCCTAGGCACTATACAAACCGCACCCAAAGATAAATGGTCTCTTGGTAGACAATCCCTTATTTTAATTCCTTACAGATTGTTAAACCTAAAACTATTTTTTGAACTGCAAAATCATGAATCTAATGCAGAGATGCATCTCGAGTAACTTAGGATTTGTTGCAGATCCTAAATATTTGCAGATCCTAAATACATCTTTTAGATGGATTTTTAGATAGGGACATTTGAACAGGACACACCAAACTTTTCCCAATATTTATTGAAGTAGATTTTTCAATCACATGAGATTGTACTAGATCCCCAATGAACTTGACATAACCATATCTTTGCATTGCCTCATGTCCTCTAAAGAAGAAAGAACAGAGTGGCAAAGCCCCTTGGTGGGGTCCCTTGTTTCACAATTTTTCTCCCTAGTACAAAGCTGCCATGAACAGTGTGACAAAGGACTAGCTGGTGGAGGAATGTTAATGTTGATACATCAACACCCCAATGGAGTGGTTCAAAGTGACTGATTAGACAAAAGAGTAACAAAACATTGATGGTTACATGTAGTGGGTGGAAGAATTGTGAAAAAACTCATGGCTTGGGGTAAGTGCAGCTGTTAGTGAAGTGATGGATTGACATATGAAATTATTTGCTAGAATTTATTGATGCATTTGAAGCTAAGTAGGATGAGCATCTGGTTTCCCAATTTTGGTTCTTATAATTTAAGTTTTATCTAGTCAACATTGACAAATATATCTCAAATTGAATGAAATATTTTTGTTTGAGGAAAGTTATGCTGGTATCCCCCAAATTTTTCGTGCTTTATTACCTAGAAATGTATATTATATTGACACCTTTTTTCTTTTTTTTTCTCCTAAAATTCTCTCACTTCGGTCTTTTAAGTTTAGAACCTATAACTTAGGTGATGACTTCGGATTTTAATGATCTAAAGCAAATTTTTTCAATTATGGCTTCAAAGCTCAAAGATCCAAAGTACTTTGGACCTTGAAGATCTCAAGCCAAGACTGGCTTGTTTTTGCTTCAAACACAAAGCATAAGACTTGCTTATATTTTGAAGACAAAACATAAAACACAAACTAGAAAAAAAAAAAGAAGAAAGAAAAAAAGAAGCCAAGAAAAAACATAAAACACGATAAAATGTAAAGCAAGTCTTATGGTTTGTATCGGTTCCAAAGGACTTTGTAAGTTTTTGCTGAAAAAATGACTTCTGATCTTAAAGGTGAAGTCATAACTTAGAAAAGTGTGATTCAGGTATCAAAGGTCGAAGTTGAATCACGAAGATCTTGAGTTGCGACATTTAGGAAAAAAATAAAAAAATATAAAAAGAAAGATGTCTATGTAATATAGAACATTTTTGCGGGGATTTTTTGAATAACAAAAACTTAGGGGACATAAGCATAAATTTCCCCTTCTTTATATAGAATAAGTAGTAAGTTCATTTCTTTCATTGTATTTACTCTTAAGTAACATATAATACTTATGAACGTAAAAAACAACAATAAAATTACCGAGGGAACTGCTGTTAGTATCATTTTCTTTGTCTCAGCACAGTGCATACACCATTTATATTTTTTACTTTGTAACATTGCATACAAAGCTCTACTTTTATAGGGTCCAATGTTGAGTTTATGTGGCCTTTAAAGGCTTTAAAAGAGATTGTATAAACATTTGAATAAATGAATCATAACTCCAATGAGAGTGTGGTTCTCTTGTAGACCATATTAAGCAAATGCAATTTACCGATACTCGGACTAGACGTAACGTGCTAGGCCAGCCGAGTTGGAAAACCCAAGGTACTTGGGCATAGAGATGAAACTGATGAGGGTTTACTAAGTTAGCCTTTGATGATGTCGGACTAGACGTAACTTGCTAGGCCAGCCGAGTTGGAAAACCCAAGGTACTTGGGCATAGAGATGAAACCGATGAGGGTTTACAGAGTTAGCCTTTGATGATGTCGGAGTATGCCCGGATGAGAGCCGATGGACTGTGTGACCCTTGTATGTGATGAATAGTGTATAGAGACAGGAGTAAAACCTTATCATTGTATCATCACACGACATATACATAAATAGTCGTACTGAGATAGTAATCCACCATTAAGGGTGAAGCATGTATATGTGCGAGAGATTACCCCTATGTACTATAGAGTCATGATTGCATCATGGTTTGGTGGATCATAGTTTGTCTTTAGGGGATGACCTGAAATCTACAGACTGAGATTACGTCCCTGAGCCCATTGATTGACTTTAGCGGTTCAATCATGAGCCCTGCAGTGGACTATAAGCCATGGGAACTGCTGGGACAGTTTGAGAAAGCTAGTGTGGATCGTAGTCTATAGTTGAAGGTGGAGTGCTCCTATACATTAATTAAATCCTATACCTATTCAGATCCGATTTTCATTAAAATTAATTTAATTAATTTTATGTTATTTGATTTTTAAAATATTTATTTGAATTTTTATGAACCTTTTGCTATTTTAATTTTGTCATTTGAATTTATAAATCAAGAGAAATTCATTTTTAAAGTTTTAAATAAACTAATAGATTTAAAAAAACCTAAAAAGCAACTTTTATTGTATCTAAAATATGTGGGACCCTCCATAATTATTGGAGGTCCATTTAAATCACATGGGACAATTAGGTGGGCCCATGAGTGGCCACCAAAGGATGGCACACCCTACCCATAGGGGATTGCTTTTTCTTGCTAAATATTGTGAGAGGCATCTCATGCTAGTTGGCTTTCCTTTTGTGTAGAGAAGTTTACTTGTAATAAAAGAATGAAATATGTGGTTTTAGACAATCTGAAGAATAAAAAATGTTTGATTGAGAAATAAGAAATGAATATTTACTGTTAGACAAAGTAAAGAAATATTTTTTTCTTTTAACTTATTTGATGAGAATAGGTTTAGGAATGGGAGGATAATGTTCTAGTACTTTTCTTAGCATCTTGATGTTATATCTAGAGAATGGATGACTCCCACAAGTTTCTTTAAATTGACGGTCAAGATTTGCTCATACAATTTTATGGCAACCTCTAATGCATAAAAAATCTATATAAAGGGGATCATTTTCCTCCCTTGTCTTTACACCTCTTACTTACTCTCTCTTCTCTCTCTAAAATAGAATATCTTTCTCTAGCCTCTCTAAGGGGCATGCCCCACATAGGTTACTTTCTCTCTCCAAAAAACCTAAGGGGTCACACCCACCTTATCCTACCTCTCTCTCTCTCTCTCACACACACACACACACAAAAACTATCTTAAGGGGGCACGCCCAAGCTAGGCTAGGTTAAGTTTCAATCTATCTCATGTGTTTTAAATCAAGCTAGGTTTTGGTTATGTGATTTTGTAGGCAGCAAAGAGATCATCCCTAGCTAGTAGTTATCTCCCTCATTTCTTGATTTTTATCTCTCATAAGGATCAAGTCCAGGGGCTTGAATTAGGGCTAAGCATTGAGGCTTTAGGCGGGTGGTTCTAGTTCGAGATCTATGTGCATTGATTGAGTTTTGCTATAAGAAGGAGAAATCAAGAGACAGATCAAAAATTCCGAGCACCGTCAGAAGGAGGAGACTCGGCGTGTGGTATACTAAGTCTGGTTGAGATAATCTCCGATTTTTTTTGTTTCTTCCGTATTTATTTATTGTGTTTGTTATTCCCAAGCATAGGTTGTGTCTTTTATTTGTTATTGAAAGGAAGGCTTTGAATGACTTCAAGTTCTTGAGATCATATTGTATTATTTTATTTTATTTTATTTGAAGTTATTATATTGTAAAAAGATTACTTGTAAGTTATCTAGACTGAAAAAAAGAGAAAAAGAAAGAAAATAAATTATTATATACTCTGGTTAGATTATACGAGTTCTTCTTTCAAACAAACCATTGCACAGACTGTTATAAAGAAATATATAGGATGAACCACTTCCTTACATTATTATCATTAGAGGTTTTTTCTAACTATTTGGGGTCGGCTACATGAATTCTGGTCTTGTCATTTTGCTTTATTGAGGGTCATACCCTCACTGAAGACATAAGTCACCATATCTTTTCTCACTATTTTCAACCATATCTTTCTGGGCTTACCCCTTGTCTTTTTTGAGTCTTCCACTTGAACTAACTCGAACCTCATAACAGGTACTTTACTGGATTTGCGCTGCATATGACCAACCCATATCACCTTTTGGAGTCACACCTAAGTTCTCCCAAATGTACTTATTTCAAATTCTATCCATTATTGTCTTGTCACTCATCCATCTTAACATCCTCATCGCAACTATAAGCCATCCTAATATATATATATATAAAATTTGGGCCGATCTGACGATCACAAATGTCTGGTAGTGTTTAAATTTTATTTATTTTTGTACAAATCTAAAGTATTTGAAATTTTAGACATGTCCTTATAAAAAATAGGTGAATCTTTGAAAAATATCAAAAAAATATTTTACATGAAATAAATTAACCAAAATACCCTCAAAATACTTCTGAATGTATTTTGGTCATTTTATTTTCACAAATAATTATTTTTATATTTTTATTAGCTGTGCCTTGATGAGAATAACATACATCTAAAATTTCAAGTGATTTGGATTTGTAGAAAAAAAAAAATTCAAGCACTACAGGACATCCGTGATCGTCAAATCGGCCC
>NW_006499905.1:1194965-1217782 GCF_000471905.2 Amborella trichopoda | reverse complement strand
AAATTAATCATCTCGACATCAAGATGCATGGACATGAGAAATAAAATAGATTGCAAGTTTTAGAAATAGTATATTTCGTAACACATTTTTGGACCGTCAATTTTCAAGATTTTCAAGTTTTCATAGATACGTTGATGGACACTATTTTTGAAGCTTTAAACATTATAAATAACTATAAAAATATATTTTAATGCTATCACAAAGATTTCCAATATTGAAACCACATTTCTCGATAAGGAGGCTCTACTTTGATATTTAGAGCCTAGGCTTCATACGAACCGCACCCTTTATATAAAGCAAAATATTATACATAATAATATGTACAGACAACCATAAATTCACAAGGGTGCAATATATGGACTCTACGTTGTTTGTGTGGAAGTTACTTTGTTTCACCGCCATTATTTTATTAATTTTAGCACCTCCGTGGAATTCGATATACGTAATTATTTTTGTGTAGAAAGTACTTTGTTTTATTACAAAATTCAAAGTAAGTTTTTATAAAGCCTAGGCTTTATGAAAACAAAATAAAGTTTTATCTCAAATCTTTGTCTAGAAAGCACATTTGGTAACGAAAATCTCTATAATGTCTATAAAATCGTTTTTTAATACTGACAATAAAATCCAAAACTAAAAATATGTTATATATCTCATGGATCTTTGAACACGTATTTTTAGGGCCAAATAGATAGTCTAGATAATTTGTTACAATATACATTACTTTTAGAAGTTGAAATCCTAATTTTTCTTTACAACCATAATATTCAAGCCAACATGATCGTTTTAAAGATTTCCCAATTGTTAAATTGGGATTTTTGACGAGTTATGATTTGAGGCTTTAGTTATTTTGATAGGGCTGCAGCCTATCAAACCATTTTCCTTCAACATTCACCGATTCCAAGTTATGATTTGAGGCTTTAGTTATTTTGATAGGGCTGCAGCCTATCAAACCATTTTCCTCCAACATTCACCGATTCCAAGTTTCACAGCTTTCATTCATTCATCCCAAGTTTATTAATAAAAAAGGGTTCTATCATGGGATGGGCAATATATAATATAGTAATGATCTTATGATACCGTCCCACACCGATGTGATAACTTTTCTAAAGATAAAATAAAAAAAAGAAAATATAAAAAAGGGATTAAGGCAAAAGACACTCACCAATCTTGTTAAAATTATCTAAATCATATAAAAAAATTAAATAATATTTCTATATTTTTATAAAATTTTTAATTTTTTTGAAAAGTTTTTTACTACCCAAGCTGTACACACAACTCGGGGGTCAATCATCCTTGCCCATCCAGGTGGCGATTAACCCGCACGAGTCCGAGTGGACCCGCGCGAGTTTCGTAAGACTGGTCGGTTGTGTTTCTTCTTTTATAAATGAGTCTAGTCCCTCTAGGAAGGAGCAAATCAAAGACAAATGAAGAGAATTCAAGGCTCAAAATTAGTGAAACTTGTTGGATTACCTGCTTTTTCTTTTCCTGATTGAACTGAACACATGATTTTTGGGGGGTAACTTTGCCTCTTGCTTTGATGGTGTGAGAAATTTCTCCCCCAAATTTGGGAAAGGAATAGAAGTAGGCAGCCGTTACCATAGACTTTGTTGGTGGGTAAGATATTTTCTTTATTGATGGTGAAGAGAGGGAGTATCCATGCCCCTTCCTAGTTTAATTAACAGGTCTTTATAATTTTAGTATGTGTCGATACGTAATATTTGTATCTGAAACTTTAAAATTGTCTTTTTTAATATTTTTTATAAAAATCTAGATATAAAAATATTTAATGTCATCTAAAATGTCACCTTTTTTTTTTTTTTTAATGATTATAGGTGTACTTGAATTGGATATTATATACTTTCTTTCAAAAGTCTCAACCATTCCTTATTCCTTCTTGCAAGGTTCATTGGTTCTCAACAGATGGATTCCCCCATGATCCTTGAGAAGTAAAAGCCACGTATAATCAGTGTACGTGCTCAACGTTTTGGGTTTTTTTTTTTAGAGTTTAGGATCTAGGTTTAGGATTTAGAAATATTTTTATAAAAATCTTATTGAGGAGAAACAATGGTTAAATAAATAAATATAATAAGTTTTAGGATGTGGTTTTTGTAAGGTTGCAACCTTAAACAATCCAATTAAAGCGCAAATCTAAATTTTATCATAATATGTAATTTTGGTGTAATTTTTTTTAAGATTATTTGTATTTGGTTTTGATAAGGTAGCAACTTTAAACAATCCAATTAAGGCGCACTTCCAAATTGTATCATAACATGTAATTTTGGTGAAAAACAATTATTAGGATTATCTCAAAATCTATTTTTATATTTAATTATAAAATTTAAAACTTCGAAAATGGTTAAATTCAAGTAGATCTATATACATACGAAAATATGGAAAATGGACGGTCTAGATAATGTATTGCAAGGTGCATTATTTTTGGGACTCAAAATCTTTTTTTTTTTTTCAATTAGAGGTTTTTTCAACATCAAAATAATATTTTTTGATGGATTTTTGAGGTGCATATGTAATTCTGCATTTTAAAGTTTCAACCTTATATAAACTTTTTCTTTATCTGAAAATTTATTTTGATATCTAATTATAAAATTTTAAACTCTAAAAATGATTAAAATCCAGTAGATCTATACAGATTTGAAAATCTTGAAAATGGACGGTCTAGATAATGTGTTGCAAGATGCATTATTTATGAGACTCAAAATCTATTTTTTTTTATATTCATACATCTTGATGTCGAGATGATCAACTAGAGGGATTTTCAACATTAAAACAACATTTCCTATTGATTTTTGGGTGCATCTTTGATTCTACATTTTAAGGTTGCAACCTTATATAAAGTTTTTTCTAAGTTTTAAGTTTAAAAGAAATTTAAAAAACAGAGATAAATCCTCTTAGAGACACACATGACACGAGACACCAATTCTACACTTGCCAACATTGGAATATAACCCTCACCACCAACAAGAGTACATGGATAGCTGGTGCATTGCTTCCTTTGGCACAACACAATCCTTAAATGAGACCATGATTCATCATAACTAACATAATTGTTTGCTTGCATGCATGCTTAATTTAAAACTCTCTTGAGATGCGACCCCATAATGGGTCTAGCTTTTTTGAAATGCAAGTTGCCATCTAATATAAAATATGGAATTTTAAATCCGTGGCCATCCATCTGAGCAATAAGTGCACCTATGAAGCTGATTTCTATATAACCCTAGAGCTTTTCCAAATTTGACTAATATACATCAACCTATGGCATATTCATCTTGATTTGTATTGTTATATATTCATTATGAAACATATTGTGGCATCTAATTGAATTGAAGATAACTACCCCTTGAATTACTTGAAATTTCACATGGAATTTTTGTGAATTCTACGACGGCCCCATTTGGTTCATCATGATCATCAAAGTCCTTTTCCAATTAATTGAGATTAGTTACATAAATCCCGGTATATCATTCTGCTCTATTAAGGATCATATTCTCAGTGAGGCCTTAAACTCCATATCTTTTATCACTACTTCCAATCATATCATTTTGGGTCTACTCTTTGCCCTTTTTGAACCTTCCACTTGTAACAGGTGTTGTACTGGGCCTCCGCTATACCTGATCAACCCATCTAAGTCTATTTTCTTTCATCTTATTGCCAATTGAGTACCTTTGTGTATTCAAAATCCAAGATTTGCTGCCTTTCCAATGTTTGACACTCGTTGAATCTTGGATTTTAGAAGTTTTAAATTTTAGATTTCCTCCTACCAAAAAGGGCCACGAGAATGCTTTGGCAATTTGATCCAAATCTTCAAGTGCATTAGGTGGATTTAGTTGCTAAACTTTGTTTATGGACTGAGACTGAAACTGAATCCTGACCGAACTCCTGTCTAATTTCAACCACCCAACTCTAATGCATCGGAGAAACATTATTGCTGTTTTTTTTCTTCTTTTTCTTCTTTAGCTTATGAATGCATGAGAGACACCTTTCAATAATTAAGCCACAAGCACTATGCCACCCACTATAACGAGGTCGTTTTCTTGTACAAACTTTTTCCTCATGGTGGTTTCCATGCACTTTTTTTTTTTTGGAAATGTTTTAGTGTCCATGCATTGTTATTTGAATCTCTGTCGGATTCTGGTACGCGCAAAACCAACGTATCCTCAACTTCGAACTAATAGAAATATAATTCAAACAATAGGAAAGTGTAATACACTTTCCTATCTTATTTGAATTTTGTTTCTAATAAGCACATCATACAAGACTTAGACAGTTTAAAAAAAATGAATCTATATTATATTTAGAACAATGAAAACATTTCAAAGAAGAAAAAAATGGGTCTAATAAATATGATGGAATGAGATCCATGCATAAAGTACTTGATCATTCTTTTAAGAAATTTATCAAAATACACTGAGGGCGTGAAATATTTAACATTTTATGTACTTTTATTTAATTTAAAAATTATCATTGAGGTGGAATATAATTGAAAATTTACAAAAAATATTAGTAATTGATAAGTTAGGTGTAATTTGATAACTTTCTTTTCTTTTTTTACTGAGTAAAGTCTTTGGGCATTGATCATTCTTTCCCCAAGTTTGTGAAAGGAAGTGTAAATCTTTAGATATTTTAAGGCACTAAGGAGCATTTTATATAAGGGTGCAGTTGGCATACGGATGCATCCGTAGGTGTGGAGGCAAGGTGCACCTTCAAATTTTATCATGGTATATAATTTTGATGTAAAATGTTCTTAGGATTATCTCAAAATCTATTTTTATATCTAATTATAAAATTTTAAAATTAAAAAATGGTTAAAATCAAGTAGATCTATAAACATATGAAAATCTTACAAATGAACGGTGTAGGTAATATGTTGTAAAATGCACTATTTCTGAGACTTAAAATATTTTTATTTTTCATAGTTATACATTTCGATGTCGAGATGATCAATCAAATGGTTTTTCAACATTAAAACTATTTTTTCCGATGGATTTTGAAGGGGCATTCGTAGTTCTACAATATAAGGTTGCATCCTTATGGAAACTTTTTCCTTTATATAAAAGCCAAGAAATATTGTGAAGGGCTATGGACCTTCTAGAAGCTATCGAGTGGTCAAGAGTAGTTGGTCCCTTCTTTAATCAGGAAAGGACAACTAGCCCACCAATATTTGTTTGTACCATCTCTACTGTCCATTGGAAGGGGAAGAAACTTTTGGTATCATCTCGGCTGTCTATTGGCAATGGGCCAATGAGATGCATACATACACTGTACTTTTAAACCACCATGACACATCGGCACATATAGTTTGTAAGGGGTTTGAAAGGCCCATTGGATACTTTCCTTCTTAGCCACATAAAGCTCTCATTTTATATGAATTGTATGTGTAGCCTCATTTATTTATGGAAAAAGGAAAAAGTATGTATATGGTTGAGGCTCTAAACAATAAAATTAAGTCACACCTAAAAAATTCATTAGAAAAGGTTGTTTCGATGTCAAAAACCCTCAAACCAATCATCTCAACCTCGAGATGTATAGACATAAAAAAAAAATGGATTTCAAGTTTGGAAAATAATGTATCTTGAAATGCATATTTGAGCTGTTGATTTCAATACTTCAAGTGTTTATAGATCTGGTCGATTTACACATTTTTTGAAGCTCTAAATTTTATAATTAGAGATGAAAATAAATTTTCATAGATATTTTTTGCTACAGAAAAATCGTCTTTCGATACCATTTAGAGGCACGTCTTACTTTGATTGTTTAGGGCCTCTTCCTTATACAAACCCTATCCTTTATTTATTCTATTGGTGGTTTTTGAACTGAAAAGTACATATATTTAAGTTCCTAATTTTATTCTCAAGATTTCCAATGATTTTATTAAGTATTCTTTCATGTGTAGGAAATGGACAATAGTTTCAATAAGTTTGAGAAGAACCTCAGATATTCTACTCTTGTTGACTTCTAAGATCCAAAGCAATAGAGCCTGACGATCCCTCTCTACTAACTCCAAAAAATAAAGTTGAATACAACTTTTAATGATATTGTTTCACTCGTAAGCAACAAGGGAAATGGGCCTCTTGTGTTTTGTTTGCTGGGTTATTTAAGATTGTATCAAAATAGCAAATATGATTTTAATCAAGTAAGGATACAGTTTCTATGAGTCCATGTAGAAATGAGTCACCACTTAAAAATCTATTTTTGAGATGGATTTTTGGACTTCATTTTTAAGGACATGTAATCTCTAACATGGAGGTCATGAATATAAAAAAACACATAAATTTTGAAAATTAGAAATAATAATTCTATTAAAAAAACATTTGGACCGTTACTTTCAAATGTTTTTAGATGGACCACCTATTTGCATCCATCTCTAAAATGGATGTTTTATACCTCGAGGACCGCAAATGTAGAAATGCGCCCCTGCTGCATGAAACAATTTTCCATCAAATAAACTAGAGATTTTTTCTCAAAGCATGAGAGTCTAGGGTTTTTGCCCCTCCAAACTCCAGCGTAGATAATCTTTGTAGAATATATACGAGGTGAAAGGTGTTGGATTATTGGTTAGGGTTAAAAAATAACCCATCTTCTTTTCCAAGGATTACGAGTAGTTTAGGTCAATTTTATGAAAAATATATAGTTTCACAAAGAAGAAACCAATCTATCTGTCTCTACCACATAATTTATATTTATTTGAAAACTCGCGCACGTCACCCCCCAAAACAAATCAAGATTAAATTGTTGGAAGCGAGCTGAGTTCAATGTCATAGGCTGGTGCTGTTTGTTAGGACATTGTTAACGAGTGTTGTTGGGAGACATGAAAACATCCGTTAGACAACAAGATTTGATAGTCCCACTTTTAGAATTTTCAAGGTGGGTGGGTGGAGGCTTTGTTGCAGTAGGATTAGAATTAACAAGAAGAATTGTAGTAACGAAACGAGAACGAGACCAAGAACAAGAACAAGAACAAACAACAGAGGTGATGAGTTGTAAATGATATGACCATGGTGACAGTTAATGTATTTTAGTACTGTTATTGTTCTCATTGCTATAATTATAGTTTAATTGTACTTGTTCCATATGATTGCATATGCTGCATATATTTTAAATGTATGGATCTATCACATAAATCAAGCATTGGCTTAGCATTAGTTTTAAGGGATTGTATATAATGAGACTATTTGCCTTTGGTACAAGGTCACACTTACAATATTCAGATGTGAACTCTAATAGCTTGGGTGTTTTACAAAGTTCGAGAAAATTTCTTTTGAACTTTGTGCTTGGTCAATAGAATAAATACAGCCACCTAATTTCACATCTAATGGTCAACATTAATTGTAACCATCTTAGACCGAAGATAAATATTCTCATTGTGTAATTTTCCTAATTTTAATAAGTTACAATAATTCCTATTGAATTGATTATTTAATCCATATATTTGATTTTATGCTTGCATGCTTCTATCCTCAATCTCTTCAAAAATAAAAATTATCTATCTTCAACCCATCCTAAGTTTACTTTCCTTTTCTTGTGTTTTCTATGGAAGGGGGCATGAGTACAACTAGGTCAATTAACTTGGTTTTCATGATTTATAGCCTTTTATCTCCCTTATCTATGTAACATGGACACACATGTTTATGGATGTTCTCATATTCAACACAATAAGGATGCGACACAATCATATACTTTAAAAAAACCTTGACACCTTTTCTTAATATTTTTTATTGAAATCTCATTGCTGAAGTATTCAAAGTGACCTAGAATTCCACCTATCCTTTTCAAGCTACAGAGATATTTCGTGTCTGAATGATCAATTTTGATATTAACATTTTGTTGCTATTCAAGCATCCAAGTTTTAGATACAATGACATGTCTTGGGTATACATGCATCTCTGGCCTCAATTTAATCAGTTTTTGGAGCACTTTTCCTTCTCAAAGATAAAACCTTCCATATCCTGTATTATTTTTGATAGATTCCCTCCGTTCCTTGTCAGACATAACTAACTTCTCAATTTAGGATATGTCTTGTTTGTTTTTTCGCCAAGTAACTTATTAATTTAGGTATGTCACTAGTGTACTTTTTCACAATTTTAAAGAGGAGTAAGATGCAACACTAATTTCTTAATTTAGGTATGTTACCGATGTACTTTGTGTTCCTTGTGATTTGAAGATGGAGAAGGATCGGTGGGGTGCAAATGTGTTAGTATTGTTGTGATAAAAAAATACTTTAGTTTTGCTTCTAAATTAATTTTTTTGTATCCAGAGTAAGGAGGGGGTGGGGTTCTAGGCCCTCATATCAAAATTTATGGTAAAAGGTTCAATTTATATGAAGTACTTTTTTATAGTTCTAAGGAAATGTATACAATGGGATCATTTACCTATTTTACAATGGGCACAATTACTTATAACCATCCGATGTGAAATTTGATAGCTTGGATGTGCCATAAAGTTTGAAAAAATTTGTTTTGAATATTGAGCTCGGTCATTAGAATAAATATAGCCACCCAAATTCACATCCAATAGATAAGATTAATTATGACCACCTTATAGAAAAGGTAATTGGTCTACTTGTATACTTTTCTTAATTTTAATTTATGACAAATAAAATTTTCACGGAAATAGAGTTATGACGGGGTAGCCCAGCCGGGACCGGTCCTGTCGTAGCCCTACCCTAGACTCGGCCTTGTCATAGCCCTACCCCAATCTTTCAAGACGGGGGACAGGGCCGATCGGCCCATTGCCAACCCTACATGGATGGTCACAATGGACAGTGACCTACACTCTTTAGAAGGGCAGTTAAGCGACAGTCACCTACACTCTTTAGAAGGGCAGTTAAGCGAACCTCTCATATAAGGAACATGTTAATAACAATTCTCTCTAGAATTTTTTGCTTTCTTCCCATTAGGATTAGCGATTCTCATTCTCTCATTTTTGTTTTTTGTACTTGTTCCTAAAAGAGATGGTAGAGCCATGGTCGTTTGGGTTCTTTTTATTTGTGTGCATTTAATGAGTATGAGACCAAGGACAAATTTATTGGAGTTCCTTAGTATAAATCGAAATTGGTCTTGTTGGGAGGCAAATATTATTTTGAGAAAGCCCCATTAAAATTACCTCGAAACATGAGAACAATATTTCTTTGGGATCATATACTATTAAGAATATTTTTCTTTGGTACAAAGAGGTCACAATAGGAAAAATTGGGTAGTTCAAATTCTAACCGCTTAGTTTGATCAGAAAAGGCCGGTTCCGATTTCGGCCGGTTTTAATGAACAGGCTGGGTATTTAAAAAAATTATATAAAATCCCAAAAAATAAGAGATTTTGTTTGTAATGTATTTCTTTTAGTGTTTTTCATCATTTCGACAAAGATTGGAAATTGTTTTGCCCATTAATACTTATTTTTACAATTCCCACCTTTTTGAAATTTTAAAAAAGCACAAATTCCCACCTTTCTTTAAAATCTATTTTTTCATTAATTTTCAATTTTATTTGGATGTACTTTATTTAATCATGCTTTTAAGTATATTTTTCATATTTTATTATATATATTTTTGTATTATTTTACTTTTGAAACACTTTTTTTACTACGGGGACCTGCCGGTTAGGTCAGTTGAACCAGTTGGTTTACCAGTTAGACCGATTGAATCGCTTTGAGCCCTCGATTAACCGTTCTGATTCAATTTTTCCTACACTGATCACGATCACTCTAAATCATCATATGTCAAATCCTAAAGCCAAAGACTGATCAATTTTCTTTATAACTTTGTGCTTTGTGAGTGCCACAATTGTTCAATTTTAAATTAGCTGCAACTAGTAATTGTGATTTCTTTGTTCCAAAGATGAATAATCTTATTCTATATTTTTCCTTTTCCTTGCATTTCACCGTCGTCCTAGGCTGCCTCAAGTGTGGACCTTCACACTCCAAGTTTAACCTCCTTGAATTTGGCGGGTCCGTTACTGCGATTACTCACTTGAATTTGGCAGTGTTATTTTCTGATTCGGCAACCATACTCTTTAAGTCTTAACAACATGTAATTTATGGAAAGAAAAAGTCTTTGATGGATCGGGCCAAAAGAAGAGGCCAAATTTGCAAACAAACTTATTCGGATTGGTCACCGGTCTAACCATTAGTTAAACCAGTTAGTTTCGATTTTAAAAAAAGAAAAAAAATAGATACAATAATTTAATATATAAAATATATAATAAATTTACTTAATTTCATTTAGATAGTCGAATCGATTAAAACTAATTGGTTTGATCGGCCAAAACTAGTCAAACATTAGTTTGGAGCAGTTTTTTATCAAACACAATTTTCACGTCAAACATGACTAGTCAAGGCATCGGTATGCCGTTTGATTGATTGGACTACCATTCGGTCCAATCTTGATAACTATGATGTGTACTGCATTGCATAAGTATTTCGCATTACCTGTCCAAGCAATTACTTTGTTTTCTCGTAACAAATGATAAAAAATGCGTTTAATCAGTGTTCGCAAAATCGGCTAAGTAGTTCTACTTAGACGAGTTACTCGGGTTCTGGCCTTTGCCAAGCCTGAGTTGTCCTGTGTTAGGTATCCAACTCGAGGATATTTTAAAAAATCAATATTTTTTTAATGAATTGGGAATTTATTTGAGATGTGTATTTTTATGTTTTCTATCATTTTGACAAAGATTTGAATTTATTTTTTATAAGTTTTTTAACTTTTTTTTGCTGCTACCGTTCTTAGAACTAATTAGTCAAGTTACTCAGACTCGGCCCTAGCAATCGGCTCGGAGCAAGACCTGTTGGATTTGATGCTATCCAAAATCACCCACATAAGGAAATTCCATATTATGTGGGATTAAGATATTCCCATATTATGTAAGATTAAGATATTATATTTCTTTATTATGTGAGATTAAGATTGATATTGATAAGTTTCTTAAAAGAAATATAAATCCAAAAAGGATTAGGACTCTTGGATATATCGTTTAGTCTTTTGAGATATATGTAAGATTTATAAGAAGTTTTCTATTTAGTGTGGATTCATAACCTTATATATATAAGATGAAAGTGCAGAGAATTTGTGTGTCCTATTTTGATCATATAGGAAATGTGGTTTCCTTTAGAAAGATAGGGAGGCAGGGCTTCCTGTGCATAAGATGCAAGGTTTCATCTTAGAGAGAAGATAACTTCCTATGAAGAAAAACATTGATGATGCCTCTTGTCGACTCCTGAAGATTGAGAGACTTGTTTATTGTAGAGAAGCAGTTCCATGGAGATTTTGAATTGTTTCCCCTTTTAGTTAGAGAGAATGTCGGTTTCTCGTTGCTCTCGCATCTTTATTTGGTATTGCCGGTAATGGTTGCCAGAAGTAAAGAGAATGAAGTGAAAATTGTTTAAAAGGGTTTGCTCGACTTGAGTTTTTATCGAGGTTTAGAGAGATAACTCCATCTTCCAAATCTTTGATGTAACTTTAATTGGTATAATGGATTTTAGTTTGCCATGCCTATAGATGTAACCCTTTTGGAGTGAACCACATAAGTATTTGTGTTCTTCGTATTTTATTTCTCATATTTTATTTGCCAAATATTAACCATCGGGTTTAGAGTTTTTGTGCACAATAAGTGGTATCAGAGCCAGGTTTGGGGTTATCAGTATGGCGGTAAAGGTTTCGAATGCAAAGTTCGAGGTAGAAAATTTGATGACAAATATTATTTTTCAACAATATTGATGATGGAATTTGTTTGGCAAAAGATGAAGAATTTATGAAGCTATCCAATAATGTTAGCATAATGAGCAGGTGATTTTGATATCAAGATAGAGATTGTTAGATTTTGTGTTATTCAAAATCACCCACATAAGATATTCCATATTATATGAGATTGAAATATTCCCATATTATGTGGGATTGAAATATTTTCTTGTTATGTGATATTGAGATTAAATATAAATCCAAAAAGAATTAGGACTCTTGAATATATCTTTTAGTCTTTTGAGATATATGTATATCTACGGGAAGTTTTCTATTTAGTGTAGATTCCTAACTTTATATATATGAGATGATAGTGTAGAGAATTTGTGTGCTGTATATGGGAAATGTGGTTTCCTTTAGAGAGAGAGGGGGATGTGGGGTCTCCTGTGCATAAAATGCAAGGTTTCTTCTTAGAGAAAAGAGAGCTTCCTATGAAGAGAAACATTGATGATGCATCTTGTTAACTCCTAAAGATTGAGAGATTTGTTTATTGTAGAGAAGCAGTTCCATGGAGATTTTGAGTTGTTTCCTTTTTTAGTTAGAAAGAATGTCGGTTTCTCGTTGCTGTTGCGTCTCTATTTGGTGTTGTCGGTAATAGTTGTCAGACGTACAGAGAATGAATTGAAAATTGTTTAAAAGGGTTTGCTCGACTTGAATTTTTGTTGAGGTTTGAAGAAATACCTCTATGTTCCAAAATCTTTAGTGTAACTTTAATTGGTATAGTGGATTTAAGTTTGTTATGCCTGTGAATGTAGCCCTTTTAGAGTGAACCGCGTAAATATTTGTGTTTATGTGATATGTATTTCATGTTTTATTTCTCATACTTTATTTGTCAAATATTAACCCATCTGATTTAAAACTTCCGTGCACAACATGACTAACTACTCGCTTCGAGTTGTACTTTCTAAACTATGTTTAACATTAATGCGTTTTAGTGAGAGTGTAATTTTAGAAAGCGTTAGGTTAGAGAGAGTGTAATTTTAGAATGTGTTAAGAGTTAGAGAGAGTGTAATTTTAGAAAGTGATAGAGTTTAGGGAAGCCAATAACATACTCAACTATTTTAGCCTTAACCCTTCAACTAATCTAACTTATAATCATATATATTTTGATGGGATTTTTTAAATTAAGTGGGTAAAGTGTTAACTAGTTAATCACAAATATGCATTTTGATGAATATCCTAGAATAAAAAAAAATTAAAAATAGAGATTTGATCATGCCTAACTTCTTAAGTAAATATGAGAATACCGTATCTTTTTTTACTACAATCCGTAAAAATATAAGCAAATATCCATATTTATAAATAATTTGATTGGATGGCCAACTTCTATTAGAGCAACTTACTTTGTCTAGAAATTTTAAGATTTTGAGATTTGAGCACTTATAAATTCATTGAAAGTATGACCGCATAATGACGGCTTAATTCATGTAGCCGACCATAATTAATTGAAAAAAAACTATGACGATGATAATTTCTTATAAATTTTCATATTTTCTTTTATTTACAATACCTAGAGGCCTTTCTTATAAGTTTTGATACTATATTATACTATTTACATTTTTACATGTCTTTCTAAAGTAAGATTACATGTTCCCATCTGGCTACAAAACAAAATGAAGATTCTCCATGGCAATAAGATGGAGAAAAGCCAAAAAAAAATAGAGAAACAAAAAAGGAACCAACAGACAAAGCCCAAAATTCCATGATATTTTTAGCAAAATTACAAAAAAAAAAAGACACTAAAAACTAATCATTTTTTTTGTCTTGTCATGCAATAAGTGGGAGAACTCAAACATCAATCCAAGGATCTCAAAATAAGTATAACAATTTTTTTGGAAAAGAAATTATAACCCAACTTCTAGACTTAAACCTAACTTCTATATTTTATTCAAACAAAAGTGGGAGAAAGAAAAGTGAGAAAAATAAAAAGAAAAAGAAAAGCAAAAAGGTAAGAACCTGAACCACTTGCTTACTATCACACAAAAAGCTAACAAAACCAACAGCATAAAGCTAAAAATTTAAAAAAGAGAACAAGAAAAAAAGAAAAAAAAAGGACAGCAACACCCTCAAATCCAAATCAACCGATCTAAGATTCTCAATATTATTAACAAAAAAAAAAAAAAAACTAAAAACCTAAAATAATAACAATACGAGGGGAAAAAAAAAAACTAAGCTATACATCAATTTTCCGGCCAGGGACTTGCAAGAAAAAGAAAAAAAATGACAAAATAAAATAGAGAGACATGGTCATTCATAAAGCTGTAACATTGCCGAAAACTCGAAACAATCAGAAAAGTACAAACCCCAACGTGCAACATTTCGTTTTCTTTTCGGCCAAAATGATCAAACCCTTAACCGCTTCACGGCGGCCATCACCTCGCCGGAAAACCAAGTTCGGGGCGTTATTCTGGCCGGGAAACTGACCCAGACCCCCGGAATCTCACTTCCCGTCCCTTTTCCCGGCCTGGGTACGCAGCCCCTCGTAGAACCGTCGGATGAACTCCTCGGCCTCCCTGTCCACGTGGCAGTCGTCATCACCGTCCATCAATGGGAAGGGCGAGTCCGTGACTCTCAGAGGAAACGGCGAGAAGGGGGCAGTAAGCGCGATGAGCGGGCTCCGTTTCAGGGCGCCGGAAAAGTCATTTCCCGGCGTCTCCTTGCCGGGAAATTCGGAGTTGAGCAATTCCAGTGCCTTCTGTAGCTGTAGGGCGGTGACCGGCACGTCATCGTCCGAGACCCGGGTGTAGATGCAGGGAAAGGACACGTGGCGGTGGGACTTGCGCTTCGGCGCGGGCGTGTTCCGGCACGAGAACTCGTAGTCTCGGGGGAGGGGGACCGACACATGGCGGTGGAGGTGGGGACCGCAGGTGAAGTAGGGGGTGTGGTGGCGGGAGAAGACGAGGTGGCCGAGAGCTTTCCCGGTGGCTTTTCCGGCGGCCTTCCCGGCGAGTTTGCCCCGCTCGAACATAAGGTTGAGGTCCAGGAGGAGCTTCGGCTTCGATACTCCCTTGCGGAGCATGAAGAGCACGATGCGGACTATTTTCCACAGGCGCTTCGCCATGGCTGGTGGTCTGTCTTCCATTCTGGTTTGTGCTTTTTCTCTCTCTAGAATTTGGTTTTGGGCCCCTCTCTCTAGAATTTAGTTTTGGGTCCTCTCTCTATGAACTTGGGTTTTGGTTTCTCTCTCTAAGTGATGCCTACCCAACTCGAGTCTTCTCTCTTTACACTGGTCTCTGATGACTGTTTACTGCAAGTAGCACCCAATAAAACCAAACTTCACTACACCCTCTCTCTCTAAAAATGTTATACCCTCTCTCTCTCTACAAATGAGGTGTCAAGGTGGCATCAGATGCACTGCACTGGCTCGCCTCTAGAAAAGAAAAGAGGAAGAGTCTCTTTCATTTTCTCTCTCTACAAATAAACAGTGGGAGATGGTACTTACCAGTCATCCTTTACTCTCTCTCTAGGAAAAAAAAGCGCAGAGAATGAAGGAGTTTTCGACCCTACGAACTGAGTTTCTTTCTCTAAGATAAGGCTTTGGGGAATTCAAGAAAATTCACGAGAATGTTCTCTCGGAAAAGCTTCTGAAAACCTTACTAACAAACTCTCTCTCTCTCTCTCTCTCTATAAGAGTTCTGTAAAGTCTCTCTCCAAAACTCGTTTAAGTCGTTTTTCTCTCTCTAAAACATGCAGCTGTTTCGTGAAGATTCGCGAAAGGGCAGTCTGCAGAGCTTGAAATCCTTGCACAGGAGTTGAGTTGAGTTGAGTTGGTGGTGGGCAAAGCTATTTAAAGCACTCTCAAACCCTCCATCAAACAATTAAATTATTCCCTGATTTTTTTTCCTCCTTGTCTCCTAAATAGGCACTTCTATTCTTGATATCTCCATTTAGTCCCATCTTATAAAACTGTTTTAGAAAAATGGCTGATATGGATAGGGAATCATCTTTCGAATGGGTGTGCTTCAAAATCCAGATTGCGTGGGTGGATCATCTACGCTACATGTCTCCGTCAGACAATTGGATCAACAATTCAGATTAATCCTATACTTGATCCATAAAATATTAAAAAATAGAATAATAAAGGTGAGTGTCCGACTATTGGATCAACAATTCAAATTTGTCTGATCGGTGATCCATAAAATATTAAAAAAAAAGAATAATAAAGATGAGTTTCAGACTATTGGATCAACAACTCAGATTAGTCCGATTGGTCATCCATAAAATATTAAAAAATAAAATAATAAAGGTGAGATTTAGAAGGGAATCAAGACCTCATTAGAAAATCTAAAAAGATTGTACACTATATCACCATGTAATTTTCGTATAAAGAGGTCATGAGCCTTCAAGTACGAAATTCGATAGCTTAAATGGTGCCACATAGTTTGATTTTTTTTTTGGATTTTGTGCTTAATCAAACTCTATGCTATCAAATTTTACATTTAATAGTCAATAATAATTGTAACTTCTTTGTACAAAAAAAAATAAGTTATATTATATTTTTCAAAAAAAAAATTTATTATATTATATTTTTAAAAGATAAAAAGATTTATGGCTTCACTAAAAATTTAGCCTTTGATAAAAGAAAATGACATATTAGAATTCATGTAATCAATATCAAATAGTTGAAAAATATATCTGATAATATATATATATATATATATTCTAACAAAAAAGACAAAGAAATATAAATAAAGGGTTTTAAGTGGAGAACTGGGCTGAGATCAATACCTTCTTGGAATAGGCTCAATCCCAACCAATACTCAAGTCTGGATTGGCAATTTTCAATCCCCAATGTGGATCGACATCGTTTCTAGACAAAACTAATAATTGATATGATTTTAACATGATCACATTTTGTTAAAATCACAATCCTGATCTGTGAACAGGAGAGTCTGTTAGCGAATTAAGCAATTCAATCAGCCAAATCTCCAATTCTCAATTATTATTATTATTATTATTTTAACCATTCACATTAGAATGGACAATTCAGATCGGTCTAGATTCAACAATCCAATCCTTTGAGAAGCCTAATCCGGCAAACGAGGTTTGTTGTAAGATCAGGGATTCCTTATCTTTGCAGAGGGCAACTTTTTATTTTCTTCTCTCTCTATATTCCCCTCCTCTCTCTCTCTCTACTCCCGTGATTTTCTCTCTCTAAACGTGAACCTCTTTCTCTCTCTCTGACCCCGTTTTTTCGTGGTGGGAGGGAAAAAGAAGCGGGTGTCGAGTTTAGTTAGTTAGACGGGAATGAATTTTGTCACCTACTCTACCACGTGGCGATTTTTTCGTGGTCAGATTGTTCTCCACCAATCATTCTCGACCCTCAGCTCGACTTCAGATCCTAGCCGTTGTGCTGAGCCGATATCGGCTTTCAATGAAGCCGGCTCCACCAATTACCAATGCGGGCGCACGATGTTAATGATTGGCTTACTAAGAATACCGGCGCACGATGTTACTGAGAGGCCCGATTGGAGGGCGAAAATTCGTTGAGATATTTAGGAACTCTTTGTATTTTTTGAATGTAAATTAATAAATCTATTCTCTAATAGCTTAAAAATTTATTTTTTGTATATCCATGAATTAGGATATGTGTATAAGGAAACCTGTGATTTAAAAAAAGGATAAGTGACTTGGATCCTAGATCAGGTACCCCAAAAATCAGTTCCGATTGGTGAATCGACAGACTGTATCGCTATTTTACCTTGCAGAAAAAATAGTAAATCAGTGTAAAAACATGTGAAAAAATAGTAAAGCAGCAAAACACTGGTTTGGATCAGTGAATCGATGTTCCAGATCGTTATTGTGCTGTGGGGAACCATCGGTTCCCGTCTAATCTCAGTTGTTTTTCTTATATATACACAGAATTGGAACAAAATGATCGATTCCCGAATCAGACCGAATGATTCCATACCAACCTGGTATTTTTTAAATCACTAAAGGAAACTATTTACTTTATTACGAGTAGGCACAATCATTTCTATCTGCGAGATGTTAAGTCAGACAACTTGGATAGGATCACACAATATTAAACCGGCCCAAAATAATTAAAAAAAGGCTATGTTGATAATAAAGATGCCTGATCAATGGTACATCCCTAGCTGTTCAACTTCATAATCTACACCCATGACCCTTACCTATCGTATTATATACTTCTCCTCAAGATATATAACCACTAAATGTATAAAGTTCGTTGTATTGAAATGCCATTATTTTTTGAGTTTGTAATTTTATCCAAAATAAAAGAGGTTTTTAAGAAGAATGACAATGTTTTTTCTGAAAAAATTGAACCATATTTAAAAACAATTGCTGCCGTTGAATGCTTTGGCATTTCATTGTACTTAAATTGACCTATCTAGTCGCCTGTCATGGAAAATATTGAAGTTTCCCTCAAGCTTTTAGCAGGAAAAGTTGCTTTATTTTAATGTCTTTGTTCTTTCTTGTGATTATTTTAGAATAAAAAAAAGAGTAAATCACTAAAAAATAGTGTTTTAAAAAACGGCGATTCGCCCGGTTCGACTCGGAAACACGCGTGCCCGTGCCGGTTCCAACCGAAAAACGAGAACCGCCCGGTTCTAGAGCGGAACCGCCGGTTCCCATCCGGTTCAGCCCAGGTCTAGAGTGGAACTGCCGGTTCCCATCCGGTTCAGCCCGACTCTAGAGTGAAACCTCCGGTTGCCATCCGGTTCAGACTGGTTCTAGAGTGGAACCGCCGGTTCCCATCCGGTTCAGCCCGGTTCACACACGTAGCACATGACACGCACGTGTGAGCATGCCCCACACACACTCACATGCGCACACGTGTGTCCGAGAGCTCACGCACACTCACATGCACACACGTGTGTCCGAGCGCACGTGCGAGCGAGCCCCACGCACACTCACACGTGCACACGTGTATCCGAGCGCAGGTGCATGCATGCCCCCACGCACACTCACACGCGCACACGTGTGTCTAAATGCACATGCGAGGTTGTCTTAATATTTTTATACTCATTTTATAACTCATATTGCATAGGTATTTATATACCAAATTTGAATACCCATCTTTCGATGTGGGATAATTCCCAAACATTATTAAATGAAAACAAAATGTAAATATAGTCTATTAATTAGCAATTTATAATCACATATAGTTAGATGGCTTGATGGTTATGACTTTGAATTTTTTACTTGAGGTAGTGGTTGGTATAAATATTTTTGTTGTTTTCGAATCCCCTTGGGCATGTGTTGCATTTTTTTTGTATATATAGTGGTTGGTATAAATATAAATATTTTTGTTGTGTATATAGTGGTTGATATAAATATAAATATTTTTATAAATAATATAAATGATATAAAAAAATGAAAAATAAAAAAATTAATTTTTTATATAACCGTTAATTTTTGTTATATATAGTGGTATAATTATTTTTGTAAATAATATGAAAGGTATAAACAAAAATAAAAATAAAAATTTTATTCTATTTGAAATCTCCATCTTTCTACTAACAATCTCTTTTACTAAATTTATTATAGAAACCTAAAAAAATAAATTTTTGAAAAATTGAAGTGTTATTTCCAAAATTTGTACGTATTTTATTAATTTTTACATTGATAACTAAATATTTTATTTTATTTATGAATTTTTACATTATAAATCATGTAATGTACTATTTTTCTTACAGTTGTCAATAATACATTTTAAATTAGATAATATTATAAAATATTTTTAATTTGTTATTATTTGTCGAATAAAATAATTATAAAATATAAACTAATAATTAGAATTTCAATATATAATATTATAATTAGTGAGGTTGTAATAATTTTGGATTATAGTTAGTTAGACTGTAATAGTTTGGGTTTTTTTAGCGGGTTAGGGTTTTTCGCATAAACGAGATTTTAATGGCCATTCTTTCATTGATTAGTCTACTCTTTATAATAGTCCATATATAATTATATATTTTATCCATGATAATTCTATGATTTTTCTTTTATGTGATGCAAATTTAATAGTTAAAATAAATTTATACAGGGAAAGAACATCTCAATATTCACAAATTGATAAAAAAAATGAAAGTTAATAATGTAGTACCCTCATTTTTTATTGGATTCCTAAAAAACAACATTTATAATGAATTTTAATAATTTTTTCGGATTTTTTTGAAGCTTTAATCCGACCGATTCAGCCAATTCCCGATCCGGATCGCCGATTCGCCGGTCCGAATCGATTTTTGAAGTGCCCGATCCGAGTCACCTATCCGTTTTTTAAACCATTGCTAAAAAGTAATCCTTGGGTGTCCAATGGAGTTTCTGCACTATACTGTAGATATAATAGACTTCTCAACTCTTTCTTGAGTGGACATGTGTTGACAGATCAAAATACATACGGACGCGGTTTCTATGAGTCCCTGTAGAAATGAGTCCCCCCTTAAAAATTTATTTTTGACATGGATTTTTTAACTCAATTTTTATGGACGTATAATATCTATTATGGGGATCATGAATATGCAAAAATAACTAAATTTTAAAAATAAAAATAAAAATAAAAATTTTATAAAAAAACATTTGAACCATTAGTTTTTACTTTTCTTTAGATGGACTGCCCATTTTGCATCTCTCTTGGCAAAATATGCTCTGTACCTCGGGGATGCTAATGTAAAAATGCGCCCCCAAACTCATGTAACAATTTTCCAATACATATATAGATATGAAAGTTTTATAAATCAAATGGTTAATAGTATGGTAAAAAATGGCTTAGATTAAAGGAGAAGATGTTGTTTGGACTTCCAAGATGGAGGACATATTTTGCTTCACATTAGTATTGCATAGTTGTAATTTAATTATTATTTGAAGTGCTTAAATGATGGGGACATATTGAATTTTCAAAATACCTATGAAAGATAAACTATTTAATATTTTAACTATATACGTAAACCTATTTTCATGATACCTATCAAAAGATACATGATCGTCAGTTAAAATAGTGACAAACGTGTGAAATGTTAAATACTGTATTTTTTTTATGTATATTTGATAAATGGGTTTTGTTAGGGTACTTCTACATATGGAGTTTTTACTTAATATACTCAATATTTTTGGATAATTGATATTCTTTCCCCAAAATATAGTAATTTTTTTTATCTAGAGATATTTTAGGTAATTAATGATAAAATATAAATATTTAATAGAAAAAATATTTATTAACTATTATGGAGAATGATATCATTCACATGAAATTTAACATCACCTACGAGAAATATTAATTGCATTTTAACTATTAAAAGAATGCCACTAATTTTTTATTAAAATATCTATTTTACCTTTCATAATGATGAAAAATACCGTTATTCGAAAAATCTATTACAAAGCAAAAGTAATGAGTGTAAAAAATTATTGAGTACAATAAGAAAATATTATACATTTTGGAGTACCTTACAAAACCCTTGATAAATTTATACACACACATGCACTAATATCAGTTTCATTTTGTGGTTAAAGAGTATCTCATAGTTTACATAGGAAATGTATATAAAGAGACTTATTTGTTTTCTATACAAGTAAGTTACAATCATTATTGACCGTTGGATATGAAATCAGGAGGTTGAAGATGTGTCCTTGATTCGGCATAAAAATTCCAAAATAAAATTGCTCGAATGTTGTAAGACACTTTAATCCACATCCAATGGTGATTTGTGACCTCCTTGTTCAAAAGCAAATAGTCTCATAGAATATATCTTTTTTACATTTTTTTTTTTTGAGAAATATCCTCGTAACCTCTATTTTTGGTTTTTATACCTCAATAGACCCAAATATTTAAAATATATCTCATAACCCCCTGACTAACTTTACTAACTTTTAATTATTTTTTTAGCCCTAATAAATATAAAAAAGACATGCTCATTTTAAACCTTTCATCTCTTTACGTGATATATTCCTCCCAAATTTCTCTCTCTAATATTCACCCTCTTTGTCTCTCTAGCGGGGGAGAGAGAGTGAGAGATACGGGAGGAGAGAGAGTGAAAAAATAGGTAGAGAGAAAGATTTAAGAGAAAATCATGTGAAGAGAAAGAAATGATGATGTTTAGAAAGGATATGTCTTTCTTAAACAATGATTTCATGCAACTGTTGTATAGTAATATGATTCAACAATATTAAAAAAACTATCTTATGGCCATTTGTTTGATCCAAATTTTCAAATGTACACTATTTTCATTCTAATGAACAATCACAAAAAAAGAAAAAATTGAAAACACAACCTAGAAAGTATTTTTTTAGCCTAATTAACATAGGCCGTTCATTTTGGTGCGATGCTTAGATCTAGGTCTTAGAAAGATTTTTGCATTTCCAATTTTTTTGGATGATTTTATTATCATTAGATGAACAATGTTAAAAAAGAAAAAATTGATTTTGAGTTCATAAAGGCTAAGATCTTGAAATTCACAAAATGAATGGCCTAGATTCAGTTTTGGAGGGCTCATTTTGACCATATCTAGGGTTCAAATTGAACTTTTTTTTTTGGGTGATTGATTATTGAGATGAAGAAAGTGTGTGTGCAAAATTTGGGGTCATACAAATACCACAAACATGGTTTTCTAAAAGTGTCATTTCATTATATACTATGATACAACCAGTGCATTGGATCATTGCTCGTCTTTTTTATATTTGTTTGGGTTAAAAAAATATATTTAAAGTGGATAAAGTTAGCTTAAGAATTTAAAATATATAAAACTTAGAATTTTTATGACCCAAGATATGATTTGAAACCTTAAGTCTATTGAGATATAAAACTTAAAAATGAGAGATATAGAGATATTTTTCTTTTTCTTTTTTACTTTTTTTCCAACATACTATTTGCAACTTTAACTTCTAAACGGGGGTATTATTTTTTGAATTACCTATTGAAAACATCAAAATCGAAATCGACTAAGTCATGAAGCAGTTGGCTCGTAACTAGAAGTTTTAAACTTATTATCCAGTAAAATAACGAGTTTGAAATTCAAGCTTATTTATCCAATAAAATAACTATTTTGGAATTATAAACTCCAAATTCATGACTTGTGAGGTAGAATTTCGAATAGTTGATTATTTTAATATATAT
>NW_006499905.1:1180996-1194812 GCF_000471905.2 Amborella trichopoda | reverse complement strand
GTCACCTCTCGAGGTGAACCCAGTTTATAGATTTATGGAGAAGTAAAGAGCCCAAAATTTCGACTACTTACCCAAAGATTTGACATCTTTACTAGAGTTGATAATATATATATATATATATATAAAAAGGTGTGGTTTGTATGGAGCCGAGGCTCTAAACAATCAAAGTAAAGCCCACCTTCAAATAGTATCAAGAAATATGGTTTTAATACTGGAAATCCTTGTGATAGCCTTAAAATATATTTTGATCTTTAATTATAAAATTTAAAAAATTAAAACGTAATGTAGATCGAGCAAATATATGACAAATTAAAAATTGACAGTCAAAAAATATGTAACAATTATTTTCAAAACTTTGAATCCATTTTTTTCTCAAGTCCATGCATCTAGATGCCGAGATGATCAATTTGAGAATTTGGGACATCAAAACAACCTCTTCTAGTGAAATTTTTGATGTGGGCTCTAATTTTATTGTTTAAAGCACGGGCTCTATATTTTCATACGTATATATGGATTGTCATCACAATCATTATTATGACTTAGATTTCAAAATGAGTAGTTGTAAGAGTGTCATTGATTAGACATAATTTTTTTTTTTAAACAAAATTGGACATCGTGACTCACCCCAAGTCATCTAATTTAACATCTACTGAGTGAGAATAATTGTGACCTCCTTGTACAAAAGGGAAATGGTATATTTGTAGACAATTATATATATATATATGAACGATTTTGAACAGTGTTTTGCTCTGCCACAGACATGCTATGTTCGTGACGGTTTATTGAATGGAGCCGCAACAGATGGCGCATGGCCCGTAGCAGTTCTACGTGTTTTTTGACCGCCACATACATGCTATGTCTATGACGGAGGTACCACCATGGATATGTTAGGTATGTGACGGTCTTTAATCTTTGCCATTCGAAAAAATCGGATGGTGTCGAGCCTATCGATAAAAATATTTGGATCGATCTATGAGTCACAATCACATACATTTTATTTATTAAAATTTGATTTTATATAAATCAACGTGATAGAAGGGGAACTGAAGATAATGCTGAACATTAAGCGGACCCTAGAATTAATAACGTGTCAAAGGGCAAGAAGGACACGTATAGGGAGATCGAAAATTTACTCACCAATTATTAAGACAAGACCAATTCTTTTCATTTAAAATCCACGCAACTCCTTTATCTAAGGCCATTACCTTGATATATTAACACCTGGAGGCGATCGTGGTTCTCTTAATAGGTAGGAGAAAAGCCTTCAGACACGGTTGTTATGGCGACACCGTGACCCACGGGGACACACGTGTCGGATGAAAACAAGTGAAAGAATGCTACTCATTTAATGGTGGCTATATCTACAATATATGATAGCATGAAAGTCATTTTCCTTTACATGTTAGAAGATATATTAAAAAATAGTAAATCAGACTTTTTCCCCTTCATTATTGATTACACGTGTGAATTGATGGAGGTACATGGTTTCATTCCGGATTAAAAAATGACGATAAAGTTTACATTTATTATTTATATTTCATATAAATCCACCACTGATTAAGGAGAGGCCAGACAATCATGCGATTCATGTTTCAAAAGAGACGTGAACCCTTAATTATAATTATCAAGATCGGGGCCGGACTGGTTGGGACAGTTAACTAGTGTTTTAGTCGGTCTGGTTCACATATAATTAAATTGGATAAAAATTGACATTTACCTGACACAATGTAGGATTATATGTGCATATAAAAAATCCATAAAAAAAAGTATTTTAATATTAAAAAATCATCTAATTGATTATCTCGATGTATGAGTATGAAAAAAACAAAAATTTGAGTCTTAAAAATAATGCATCTTGCAACACATTATCTAAACAGTCTATTTTCAATACTTTCATATGTTTAGAGATTTACTTGATTTTAACCATTTTTGGTTTTTAAAATTTTATAATTAGATATGAAATTTTAGATAATCTTAAAAAAAATTTATACCAAAATTATATGTTATGATAAAATTTGGAGGTGTACCTTAATTGGATTGATTAAGGTTGATACTTGATAGAAACCACACCCTTTAATTAATTTTAACTAGTTGGACCAACTGATTTTGACTAATCAAATGGGTTAAATAAAGTAAGATATTTTTGTGATATTTTATGTAAATTATTATTAGTGTTTTTTTTAGTTTTAAAAAATACAATCCAATCAGTTCTATCAGTAGCTTAACCAATTTTGATTGAACCAAACTTTTCACTAGTTTAAAACCAATATAATCCAAAGCCTTAGTTCAATTCAGCCCATTTGAGATAAAATTAGAAATATTATCAAGGCAACAAATTTCCTTTAAAATAAGTACATAGCAGGCACTGTGGTCAAGGAGGGTAATAAATGCCAAGGAGGGTGACAACATCCAATTTTGTGAGATTTGCAACGGCACTTGTGTAATGTTGTTACTCATGTAATTCAATTTTGCCTATTTGCTAACTAGGAATAAAGTAAGAAAGAAAGTGCACAACTAGAGGTGGGAGTACTCTTCCTGGTAACTTTCATTTGTGATTACATCAATGAAACTAAGCAGATAATAATAATTAAAAAAAGAAGAAAAATAAAGATTATTTAGAGGAAGTGAATGACTGCACAACCTTTTCTTTTCTTGTAATTTTATTCTTATTTATTATCTTAATATCTTAATATCTTAATGCTCTATATAATTCTATTAGGATTAGCCCCCAAATATTTCTGAATTTTAGCTACTTAGTTCGATTTACTTGGCAATATGATGACTATTCTTGTGCAGTTTTGCAAACTGGTTTTTAATAATAGGATATATTTCATTCGAATTTATCTTTATATGAAAAAATGAGTATCTAGGAAATTCCATTTAAGGATACTTGGTGACAATGAAGTGGGGCACTACGTTCTAATCTGGTCTAGTGAACAGTCAAATAAAATTTAAAAAAATAATAATTAAAATATTAAAAAATAAAATAACATTGATTCTCTGACAAAACCAGCCGGTTTTGTTTATGGAGGCCGGTTCCTAATATTTAGTGAGACCTGGATCGGCCTGATTAATTCCCGATTCAGGTCGCCCGATTCTAATCTGAACCACCAATTTTTAAAACCTTGCTGAAAATCACGCTCCTATAGGAGCAAATTGTACTACGCCATTTCTTGATATGAAAATTTGAAATCTACTTTAGAAACACTATATGAATTATTTTGAAAAAAATAAAGAAATTAGAAGAGTCATTATAAAAAAAGAAAATGAAGATTTTTGAGTTATTAGCCACCTAAATCTAGGCCTGTAAATGGGTCGGGTCTAAAATATAAAAATTATAAATAAACATAAAAGTAATTATGTGCATTTTTTAATATTGAATTTGTATATAATATACTTATATATCCACATTGGGTTGGGTAGGGTGGACCTTGACTTGGACCTGGCCCGACTCGATAGCATCTAGGCTAGACCCTAACCCAGATCGTACTTGGCTTGAGTCCAAGTGAAGTGGGCTTGGACACTACCCACCGGTTCCAGAATTTAGGCCCGAACAGAGACCTTGGTTGGGTTGAGGCGCAGAGACCTTGCCTAGATCTAATGGCCAGGAGAAATAGGTGGTCTCAATCAGGACGATATTTTTTCTTTTTAGATTGCTTGAGTAGGTTGCATTATCAAAATTTGGCATCCCAAATATACTCCTACCAGTTGTCTTGCTTGAGGGAGCAAATATGCAATTGGTTTCAACGGCATATATGAATGTGGTAATTATTTTTTTTATTTTTTATCTCATTTTTTTTTAACATGAAACTCAATTTTTATTTTAATTTCAATTTTATTTTTTAATCATTCTATGTATGCTTACTTAACTTTTCACATTGGGATACTCAGCAAATCCTCATGAATATTGTTTTTCATTAAAAGGTTACTTAAACTAAGGTACTGTAGCCATTTTTGTGTCATTTCAGAGACCTTTCTACAAAAATGGGGTAGTGGATAAGACACCACCAATTTTGCCTTTTATGGAATTATTAATGCTGTATTTTGATTAATATATGCACTATAAAGGTATTCCACCTTATTTTGCCTTTAATGGAATTAGTAATTGTATGGGTAGTCTGGAAGAAGTGGACAATATCTCTAGAAAAGTAAAGTGAAGATAAAGGGCATGGCCGCTACAAATCCTTCTCCAAATGTGTTTGGATGGAGAGACATGACATTTTCCTAATGTTTAATTGGATTTTATTCTTCAGCTTGAGTGCCACCTCGAGCTTATTTATTTATTATTATTTCAGAAGGCACTAAACTGCCAAATATAGATATAGTGAAAGTATTATAGAAGGTTGCATAAATAAAAGTTTTGGTAACTTTAGTACCTAAAGAGAGTATGTGGCATAATTTTGTGGGCGCCGCTTTCCTTCTTCTTTTATTTTTTAAAATTATGCAGAAGGTCGATCAACTTGTGTTTTTTTATATTTTTTTAAATTATCTTTCAGTACGGGGATGGATTGTATTTTTTTTATTTTTTTTAGTTTTTTCGTTAGTAGAGCAGTACCCCAAGCTTTAGAAGCAATGCCAAGGCGATTCGAGGAATTGCCCTCTAGACTGAGCAAGCCTTAGTTTTTGAGTAGTCTGAGGCCCCCATCCTCATACTGCTCTTTCTTTCTTATGTTTTAAGAAAACCAGCGGTATGAGGTCCCCATCCTCGAACCACACTTAGTTTTTTATTTTTTGAGAACATCGGGCCACTGTACTGGGCTTTTGTTGTGTTCGTAGGGCGGTCCGAGGATTTTAACCTTAGACTGCCTGGGTAATGTCCCTAAAGCTTCGGGCATTGCTCTACTAATGAAAAAACAAAAAAAAAAAAGAAAAAATATACGGTCCGATCAAGGGGCAATTAAAAATAAAAAATAAAAAAAATACACGAGTTAACTTATCTTCCTTATAATATTTGCCTAAAATCAAATATTTTATATTTTAAGTAATTATTTCAGCTCCGTATGTAATTTACTAAAAAAAAAAAAAAACTCTCTTCCCAAAGAAGCTCTCTCACCCGTTCCAAATGTCTCTCTCCCCCTTTCCAAATGTCTCTCTCCCCCTTTCCAAATGGTTTCTCTCTCTCTCCCCCCCTTTCCAAAAGAATCTCTCTCACCCGTTCCAAATGTCTCTCTCCCCCTTTCCAAATGGTTTCTCTCTCTCTCTCCCCCTTTCCAAAGGGTCTCTCTCTTCCTTCCAAAAGAACGTCTCCCTCTCATGCATGTCCATGTATAAATTTCGAGGAGGAGAAGCTCAATTTCTCTTTAAAACATATGCATCCATTTAATAGTTTTGTGTGTATGATATTATTGTCAGCACTCTATTGATATATACGTGTGTATCAATATAAAATTTTCCTATTATCATCACTCCATTGAAATACACGTGTGTACCAATATAACATTTTCCATTTATTAAAGTGTACATTATCCGTCTGCCAAAGTCC
Source organism: Amborella trichopoda (assembly GCF_000471905.2). The sequence continues at coordinate 1,189,330 of NW_006499905.1, read as the reverse complement.
TTACTTGTACGGAAAATCCAACTCGTACTTCTCAATTCTCATGCAAGGCATCCTGATGCTTTGTAGTTAGAAGGACAAGGGTGAATGCAGTGTTTCAAAAGGTCGATCCGTAGGGACCCCAATCATTTACTTTCTTATATATGTAGGATTGTTGGATTCGTAATCTGGATCGGTTTGAATTGGTGGTTTAAATTTTTTAAAAATAAATAAATAGAATAAAAGTTAAAATAAGAATTATAGGGTGGGGTTATAGAGGGTACTCAAAAAAAATATTAAATAAATTTGAAAAAAAAAAACTATATAAGGGGTTTTATAGGGGGAACCGGACTGAGACCTATACCATCCTAAAACTACTTAGATCCTGGCCAATTCCCAACCAAATTGATGATTTGGATTGGAAATTGTTGAATTTTAAACCACTAGAGACAAACAACAAGTATGGGGTCCTTGAGAGTATTTCATATGCACATGCACATCGTGTCGACGTCTAGTGGATATCAAATCGTGGCTGAAAGATTGTTAGCCCAAGTTAGGTTTTTCCAACCAATGTTTAAAAGATCGTCGGTTCGACTTCGCAGGTGATTGTAGGTGGAAATACCATGGAATCACCTGAGTCTATTATTTTCTCATGATTTTTAGGGTTTCATTAGAAATTCCCCGGTTTGGTTTGGACTCGCCTGAGTCAGACCAGAGGGGGTCTGACCTAAGTTGGAGTCTTAGTCCGACTTTTTAAACACTGATCCTAGTTCCTCATCCATGGAGTATGATAAATAATTGTTGCTGCTAAACATAAGAATATCTATTGACAAATTGTAGCGGATTTGAATAAGTCAAAAGAATGCTATGATACTAATTCCTATAAACTGTGGGATGAGACTTGAACCCACTCAGAAAACATGACTGCAATGGAGGGTACCACTTTCTATTTGTTGCCATTCTTCACTAGTATTCTTCTCCTGAAATATTTTTGGCAGCAATTATATTGTAATATAAAAGGATTATTTTTTGATTGAAGAATGCATCACACCATTCAATGAGGAGAAATTGAAATAATTGAATATATTAAGTATTCAATAATATAGAATTCCATTATGAATATTCAAAGGAGGATATTCAATAAAGGTTGTGGTTAATATAAGGTTGCAACCTTAAATGTAATAGTAAGTTGCAATGTGTTACACCGCCTATTTTAGTTAAACAATATATATTTGATACATCTTTTAAGATGTAAAAAAGTGACATATTTTTATAGAAATTGTGAATCTAGACCATCTAAATAAAAATAAATAGTGTGGATTGCTGCAACCTTATTTCTACAAATAGGGTTCTAACCTTATATAAACTTTTTTATTATAAATATTCAATTAAGAAGATAATTCTAATCTGGGAAGGAAATTGTTCAAATGTATCATGAGCCTTCATCATCATCGTCAGAGCCTTTTCACGACAAATGTACAATGAGCCTTAATGATTTGAATCAATTAATTTGGCCTCAAGATTTCTATTTGTTATTTGATTTGAAGCCCAAAGGAAGCATGGGCATAGAAGACTTAGCAATTAATCTTGCTTAAGTAGTTGTATTAACTAATTTAATTTAAAACCTTGGCCTACCCCGGGTTTGCTTAAAAATGGAAAATGTGGTCCATCAACAATCTTTCAGGTCCACCTGCCACTTGCCATGTGAATTTTATGTTTAACATCACTTTTCAATTTTGGTACTTTTTTAATTGATTCTTTGTACCAAATGCATTGTCTTGATCCCTTAAGGAGTTTGAATACCATTATTTGGTAGATAATTATTAGTCTTTAGATGTTAATTAGGCTATCTAGATACCTGTTTTACTCATGTGTCCCTTAATAGTTATCGTCTTTTATGAGCAATCAGGTGCGTTTAAGTGTTTCATAATATTTTTAGATACTTGTTTTTGCTAATGTCTCCCTTAACAATTATCTCCTTTTATGGGCAATTCGGTGCTATTTAAGTGTTTTATTAGACTTCAAGGATTACTCCTAAATAATCTCAAAAATTAATGGGAAAGCATTTGCAGTTTTTGGGTATGTACTACTTTTCTTTCTTTTGTTTTCTATGTTACTTTTGGGCATGTATCGTAGAACCCTGACCCTTATAAGTCTTAAGAACCCTAATTTTTAGGTCTAATTTTCCAATCTTAAAGAATTAATCCAAATACAATATTAAGAAAAAAAACAAAAAAACAAAAAAGAAGAAAAAGAAGAAGAATGGTAACTGAAAGTACAAAAATACCATTATATCTATGGAAATTTGTAGAAAACGTAGTACTTCAAAAACACTAGTGTACCACACACTCATGAGAAAAAGAAAGCTGCATATGTTTACAAATGTTTTAATTAAGAAGACTAAAATATCCTTGATGCATGGTGGTCATATCTCCAAAGAAGTTTCGACCGAGACACCAACATGAGGGGCTTCTGATGGCATGGTTTCGGGTTCATGGCAACCGCCACACGAGAACTTTGATGCTCAATGCGGACCCCATAATGGCTCCCAATCCTACCAACCCTTTCAAGGCTTTGTCGGTTGAGCTAACGGCTCTTGCATCATTCACATTTCAAGCTGTCTCAAACTGGTGCTTGTCGAATGAACTTAGTTTAATCATGTTTTAGAGAGTCATTTTAAAAATTCAGGTTGTGCATTTGATGTTGATATTGAAATATGTCTTGTCTTCAGTGTTTAATCTAGGCTTACTTAAGCTAGCAAACTTACCAACTAAGGAAAATGAATGTTGACAACTTTTATAATATTGTGTTTTAGGTATAGGTGGATAAGTATCTGAATGTTTTTCTGATTTGTAAAAGTAGAGGGCTTCATACATTGGCCGAAAAAGTAAGGAAATGAGATTTTATGAAAATTTAATGGGAAAAAAAAAGAGAGAGAAAGATCAGGAAATAAAGAATTGTTTTATGTTTTTCATTTCTTCTTTTTGATTTGGCAAATTTGGATTTCAGTTATACTCTGAACTAAGAAGCTGAAACACAGTGAAAATTGAGGCAATTTAGGTGCACAAAAATGCTAGATAGAGTTTGGAATCCAACCTGAAGATTGTGACACTGAGCTAAGAGGCAAACACCCATAAATGTTTTACAATAGATGATTGGAATTTGACCTTTTCGGCTCATTTCTTTCGACCTTAAGACAAATCTAGGTGCAAAAAGACTGCAATCCAGCTGATACATAGCTGTATGTGGTTGGAACCTACCTAATGGGAATTTGGAACTTGATTAAATTAGGGAAATTTGCTGTGATAACATTTTTATTTGGACTGTTAACATGTTGTCTTTATGCCCCAATTATCGATCCGAACCCGAAGCGCAGTAGATTTTGACTACTAGATGTCGAATTTGTTTGGTTTTGCTTGTTTCTTTCAAATTTAAGACAAATTTAAAGGTGAAAAAGCCTATGTTGCTATGTTTCACCCAAAGCTTACCTACTTTACCTTTGTTTCAATTAAACATAAATATGGAACACGAAAATTAATTTTCTTTTGTTCTTTTGTGCTAGTGTGTAAAATGGTTTTAGAACCTTGAATGTTTAATTGCTTTCCTTGACACACTAACTACCAACCCAATATGCCAAATCTCAGCAGATTTTGACCGTTCGTTGCCGGAACTAACTGTTTCGGCTGACCCCTTTTTTAAGACAAATTCAGCAGCCAGAAAGACTCAGAATCGAGCCGACGAATTACTATGTCCTGCAAAATGCCTGCCTACTTTGTCTTAGTTTGTATCATTGCTTTTAAAACCCGATCAAATCGACCAAATCAAGGAATTTATTTTATTTTATTTTACTTTTTTATTGTAGTCGCAGACAAATTGAAAGCACCGGGACTCTCTCCATGTTTCTTGATCTCCCCTTGTTTTTTATTTTTATTTTATTTTATTTTTTTATGGAAAACTTAGATTTGAACTTTGGAAGTTTGTTCTGTGCCCCTGCCCTAACTAACCAATCAAACGTGCTGAATACAAATAAGTTTATGCTAGTGGTGGTCCGAATTTGACCTTCTCTACTTACTTTTTTTAAAATAAGAAAGGAAGATATTTGGGCAAAGAAAGCTGAATCCAGGCTTCCATCATTGTCTTTCATTTGGTTGCTTTATGTTAAATAAAAAGTTGGGAATGTATAATTTGAAATTATTTACCATTATTACAAAGAGGTCACAATCACCCACAACCATTAGATATAAAATTGGATGGCTTGGTATATTGTCATGAAAGATTTTTTTTGGAATGTTGAGTCTAGTCGAGAACAAATTTATAACCACCAGATTAAAATTTGATGGACAAAAGTGATTTTAAGCTCCTTGTACTAAAAAGAAATGGTCTTCTCGTTTACATTCCAATTTGGAAGGTGGCAAAAAGAAAAAGTTTATAGTAAGACCATCAATTTTTAATATAAGGAGGTCTCAATCACGAAGTTACATTTGAAATTGGGTTGCTGCCATTGTGCAGCTGACCAGGCTTAAACTTTAAAAAGAATTTTTCAAATTTTGAAAACCACATCTAGTGGTCTAATTTGACATCCGACAAAAATCAGTGATTGTAATCTCCTTACCCAAGATGACTATTTTATAACGAGGCTATAAGCACCTATAACCGTCGAATTTGAAATTAGGTGGCTGAGATTGTGCACCTGTCCAGGTTCAATATTCAGAAAATGTGTTGAAATTTTGGAATACATCTCTATGGGATTTGACATCTGATAGTTGAGAGCAACTTGGGATCTCCTTGCCAAAAGGTTAATGGTCAAGAATATACAATTTGACGGGAAAATCCATTTTAATTTTCATATTTATTTTCTTTTGGGCAAAGTGAATTGGAATTCAAACAAAGTGAGGGGCAAACAAGGACTTCATAAATAGCTACATTGGGTTGAGGGCCTAACTAATTTCTCTATGAAAAAAAAAAAATTGGAAGTCGACCAAATTAATCAATTGTTATAGTAGGAAATTTAAGGAAAATTAGGTTAAATTTCAGCCAATTGGGACTAGTTCTGCTATTGGGTCAGGCTGGACGGGCCGAAGCTAAGTGTGAAAGGAAACTATAGATTGTTTATTAGGGCAATATGGTAGGAATATATTATAAGTGCTTATGAGAAGGGTTGGTGTAATATCATGTATTTTATAGTAATTCTGGATGTAGTTTAGGTGTCTGTGATTTATTTCTATTTTTTTTATCTGTAATTTGTCTATAAAAATAAGTCTATACATTCATGTGGTACAGAGCCAATTCATTTACGTTGTGTCCATTCCTATAAGATCAAGTCTATTACTCTGTTACTCAATCCTGTTCTTTTATGTATGATCAAATTTGTTCTTTTGTTACTTGATCATATCTGTTTATCTGTGAGCTGCTGAATCGATCACGGATATGCACTGAGTTCTGTTGGCTCTTCCAATTGCCATTTTGTTTTCTCAGCTGACTCGATTGTTTTTTTGTCTATGGAGAAGATCTGAAGTTTTTGTTTGTTGCTCAAGCGCTCTATCCGAGCCTTATGTTTTTGAGGCTTGTTGAACTGCCATTGTTTTAGCCAGTCATGTTTTGTTGTTCCTCTATGCTTGTTGATCAAGGAATTTGAGCATGACAACCATTGCTTGTCACGCTATGCACTTGAAGATCCAACTGCTCATTTTCGCATCTTAGTATTCAAACTCCAGCTGCTCTCTCTCATATCATCTTAAGTTTGAGGGGGAGTGTGAAAGGAAAATACATATTGTCTATCAAGTTAACATGAAAGGTATATATTGTAATCAGTGTTTATGGGAAGTGCAGTTGCAGTATCCTGTATTTAATTGTAAGTCTGTATATACTTCAGGTGTCTGTGATTTATTTTTATTTTTTCTCATCTGTAATTTGTCTATAAAAGGCAAGTCTGTACATTCATATGATTAATGGATACAGAGTCTCTTCAAAAAAACTTGAGACTCTTCACAGTAAGGCCTGACACAAAAATATACCCAAAAAACCCAGCCCAGCCCGAAAGTTTACTGTTCAAGCCTGGCCTGGCCCTAATTTATGAATCAATGGCCCTAATTTAGAATATGAAAGATGGACCTCCTAAAAGCTTTTATGAAATGACTAAAACAAACAAATTTTTTTATCCTAAAAATCTACCTATTGAAAGAAAAATTTCTTTACAAGAAACAGTGAATAATATAGTAAAATGTTCTAAAACATAAAAAATAGTTACAGTGATATGTTCCAATTTTATAGAATGGTTTTGAGGTCTGTTTTGTCTTTTTTTGTTTGAAAGTCTACATTATTTAGCCTACATAATAAAACCATAAACTGTCAAGTGGCTCCTCCTAAAAAGTTCACAGAGCTTGAGCCAAGCCAATCACAGCTAGTCCCAAGCCAAGCCATCAAGCTAAGTTCCCCGGGCTCCTGGGAACAAAAGAGCATATTCTCTTTCTTCCCCCCCGTAGTTCACTCATACATACCCCTCTCTCTCACACATACACACAAACATACACACTTTCTCTCACACACAACTCCCTCTCTCTCTCATCCAAACACACACAACTATCTCTCTCTCTCTCTCACAGACCTAATGCTCTCTTCCTCTCTCTAAGATGACACCTCTCTCCTCTTTCTAGACTAATATCTAAAACCCTGAACCTTCATTGGTTGGATCAATCTAGTTTGTCGACCCATAAAAAAATATACCTGATTCGCTGGTTAGGAGTGGATCAAGCAAATGTTAAACTAATATGTTTAAATCTGAAAATAAAAAATAAAATGAATGAAAACCAGATACTTTTTGCCTTACATAGTTCCCTGAGTGACTCGCCTAGTACTCTAAACGAAAATTGCCTAAACCTTTGAGGCATTTTAAACCAAAACAACTCTTAATTTTGGACAAGAATAAACATAGATACCCATGGATTCCGATCTAAATTGGTGATACCAACATCAACCTGGGTACCCACATATTCATATCTAAACTTATGATTCCCAATCTAGATAAACAATTTTAAAAACATTACCCTAAGGTACACGTATAGTGGAGATCTCTCACTCCCTCCTTTCCCTTTCCCTCCTCTTCCATGCACCCCCTCTAAAGTACATGTAAAGATTATTTACTCCTTTGTGATTCACATGTAACAATCAATCTCTCTCTCTCTAGAATATTGTAGTGCTTGCTTTTTCTATGGATTTGACCGCATGCCCTTACCCCAGCTCTCTTTCTCTTTCTAGGAAGGATGCGGTCACCATGTGGCCAAGCCCATATTCTTAGAAATGTGGGCGTGGTAATAAATATTTTTTTAAAATATAATTTGATTTTAATTTTTAAAGAATATATAATCATTAATATGGACATCTTTTTTTTTGAAAATTAAAATAATAATTATATTAAAAAAAACATTTGGACCGTTAATTACAATTGTTTTTAGATGAACCACCTATTTACATCCATCTTTAAAATTGATGCTTTATACTTCCAGACCGCATATTGTAGAATTGCAATCCAGCCCTGCATGAAAGAATTGTTCTTCTAAAAAAACTCTAACCATGGGCTCTCCCCTTCTATTTTTCTTAATGCTGCTCCCACCATAGTTCTCCTATAGGATATCTCTAAGCTCTCCCACTTTCTCGCTCATCACCAAATCGCTTTCACTTAATAAAATAAACAAGTCGTATCTTTTCTCTCAATCCCCCAATCAATCAAAAGCCTATCTTTTTTGAAAACCCTAACCCTAATTTTTCGTCCTCTTCCCAAGAGTTGGTAGAAAAAATTCCCACCCAAACATGCACTCATTTCTCATGGTCTTTGATTAATGTTAACTTGTACTTTCCATTAATGCAATGTCAAGCTAAAGCTAAACTAGGGTTTTTCCATATCACTTTGCACCGTTAGTGATGGGGCATTGCCCCCTTCCTTCTCTTTCTTGTTGGGGTTTTATTATTGCGTAATAATTCAAAATATAAATGAAGGCCCCCCATGAAAAGGAAAGACAAGAAGGGGATAGACACTAGTAAGAAGAGAGAGGGCCTAAAGAGAGAAAGAGGGGTCTATGAGCAACTCAAGTTGCTTGCAAGGAGAAAATCAGAAGACCAGAAGAGAGAGAAAGTCGGTTTTATAGAAAGAGAAAGGAGGGGTCCACGAGAAACCAAAGTTGCTTTCAAGGAGAAAATTAGAAGAGAGAGAGAGAGAGAGAGAGAGAGAGAGAGAGTGATGCTATAGAGAGAAGGTGCGTTGTGAGACAACGTTGTAGTTAGTTTAAGTTTAAATACGCTAGTGCGGTCGTTGGGGACGGGACCGTAGTGGTTACTTAAGACGAACGAAAACCACACAGTCGA
>NW_006499905.1:1162660-1180976 GCF_000471905.2 Amborella trichopoda | reverse complement strand
TAAACGGTAAGGTAAGGTAACGGTAACGGTAACGGTAACGGTAACGGTAACGGTAACGTAACGTAACGTAAGTAACGTAAGTAAGAAGTAAGAAGAAGAGAGAGAGAGAGAGAGAGAGAGAGAGAGAGAGAGAGAGAGTTGATTGCCTATAGAGAGAAAGGTGCTTGTGAGCAACTTGAGTTGTTAGTTTTAAATACGCATGCGGCTTGGGAGGGACCGATGGTCTTTAAGCACGAAAACCACACATGACCCACTTGTTGCTCGACTAAAAACCGTATTATTTGATGTCTAGCACCTTAATTACTTATCCAAAAACAAAACCACCTTCATTATTTGTGGTCCTCTTACTAGATTTATTTTTATTTTTTATTTGTTGTGGGGGGAGGGGGGAATCAAAATATTTACTCAATTAAAAAAAGTCTATATTTTGGGGTATTATTGGGTAAGGTCCAAAATTTTTGAGGTTTTTTATTCTCATTTTACCCCAAGGTCGAAAATTCAAATCTTGAACCGATTTTCTTATTTTTATTTTTTTATGATTGGTATGATATCTTTGAATGGAACCTTTGTTTGTTGTGTGAAATGGGTGAACTCGGGATCCAACTTTCGAAAGTCTTAGTGTAATTTTCCCTACAATAAGCGATTCAAAAGATGCACCCGAGCTTTGTGAAAGGACTTTGTGATAAAACACGGTGTATATATTTAAAAAAATTGGTTATTTCTACATCGGTAAAATCACTTATAATGTCCAATTACAATCAAACCACTCTTGAAATAAATAAAATAAAATAAAATCGGTTCTCAATTGCTACATCATCAAATACAATTCTTTATTCAACAAACAAAACTAGAATTTATTGATTTATGGGAAGATAATATCAAAACATAAATAAAGATTTAAAGAAGTAAAATTGTCAGAGATTATCTCAATCGGGCTTAGTAGTAAAATTGTCAGAGATTACCTCAATCGGGCTTAGTACACTCCACACCAAATCTCCTCCTTTCGATGGTGCTCGGGATCTACGATCAGTTCTTGGATTTCCTTACTGTGGCAAAAACCCACTCAATGGTTTAGTCTCGATCAAGCCTCTTAACTGGATTTTTAGAGAGATGAGAGATAAATATCAAGAGAGAGGGATAGATCTACTAGCAAGGGGTTCCACCCCATTTGTCACCCAAAAAGAAAGGCACCACTTAGGGTTAGGCGTGCCACCCAAAGAGAAAACTCAAGATAGTAGCAGGTTGGGTTGGTGCCACGCTTAGAAGAATGAGAAGTGCCTGGTTGTCTACGTGCCTCCCTTCGAGATGTGGTTGGCTGGTGGTGTGTGTTACTCTTAGAAAAATAGAGGTAGTGCATGCCACCCAAAACAACTCGAAAAGAAAGATAAAATTTGGGACGTGCCTCCCCTTTGGGAATCTAGGGAGAGAAAGCTGAATTTAGGGTAGGGAGAGAGAAAGAATTCTTAAAGAGATAAGAGAGGATACGTGCAATAATTTTATGAGGTAGGAGACATCGTTTTATAGATTTTCGATGATGCCATAGATTTTTTCTCAATTCGTAGGGTCAAATTTCAACAGTCGATCTAGGGAAACTTGTGGGATGAGAGATTTAAGTCATCCATATCTTTGATCCACCATCAAGATTCAAAAAGATGAGCTAGAGTCTTATCCTCCTTTTCATAGATCTATTCCCATCAAATAAGAAAAGTTTCTATTTTAATATATCTAATATTTAATTATTAGATCAAACAATCTTGATTCAAAGAGTTAATGAATATTTTCAATATGCACACCTAAAAGGATAAGCCAACTAACAACCGGATAAACGTTACCACAAGGTGAATACGTGTATCTCAATGGGTGTGTGTGCTACCCTTTTGGTGGCCACATATGTGCCCCACTCAATCCACATGTTTTTAAATTTCGGCCTATATTTTATGGAGTTCCCATATAATTTTAAAAAATATTTTATTTTATATTTAGAATTTTTAAATCTTATATTTTATTGAAAATATTAAAAAATTAATTTATCTCAATTTATAAATCCAAATGACAAAAATAAAATATCAGAAAAATTCGTGAAAATTCAAATAAACATTCGGAACATTACATAACATAAAATTAATTAATTTTGAAGGGAATCAAATCCGTTAGATCCAAGAACTTATCAAATATATGGGAGCAGTCCACCTTCAACTGCAAATCATGATCCGTCTAGCTTTTTCAAACTAACATAGCAGTTCCCATAACCCACAATGCACTGCAGGGGATTATGATTGAACCACCAAAGTCAGCCAATAGACTAGGGAATGCAATCCCAGTTTATGAATTTCAGGTTCTCCTCAAGAGAAAAAAAAAACATGATCCTCCAGACCATGATGCAACCATGACTCTAATATGCATAAGGGTAAGAATCTCAAAACAACTATCTATTTATATGCTGTGTGATGATATAACGCTGCGGTTTTAGTCCTGTCTCTAAAGGCTATTCATCACACGCAAGGGCCATACGGTCCCTCGACTCTCATCCAAACATACACCGACGTCATCAAGGGTTAACCCACTAAACTCTTTTCAATTATATTCTTATGCCCAGGTATCTTAGGTTTTTTTAAACCTCCGCTGGCCTAACTCGTCGAACCTAGTCCAAGTATCAACAAATAATATTTGTCTGATATGGTCTACAAAAAGACTATACTCCCATTGAATTTATGTTTTATTTATTTAAAATATTTTTTACAATCTCTTATAAGGTTTTCAAAGACCACATAATCTTAACACTTCGCCCATTAGGAAAGGGCTATCCTTCAATTCCCACACATTAGTTTTCTTTTTTTTTCTTAGAGCAGTTTGAAATTTGAACCTTCTGAACAGGGGGTAAATTGGGAACCTAAGAAAGCTCAAAGCTTTTGAATTTTGAGTTTTTGAATATCTAAATTTTTTTCCTCCGAAAATTAAACAGCTCCTATGCAATGTTGAGATGTCTTCTTTTTAGTCGCATAGAGTGAGATTTTTTTTTGCCTTTGGGGTTGGTCGTTGGGTTATAGAGATTACATCTTCAAAGTTTGAGATATAAAAAATATCCAAACATAGATTTTACCAGCGGAAGCAGATGGACATCATATTCGTCCAGGAGTAGGAAACCCTTTTGTCTTTATGAATGATAGTCTATAGCATGGATCAGATACTAATTTTTTTTTCATGTCAGTAAAAGAGAAGTGATAGTTGTATTTTTTTTCTTTTTTGTTGATGAAAAATGGCTTCTTTTTAGAAATGATTTACTCAAAAAAAAAAAAAAAAAAAAAAAAAAAGAAGAAGTGATGGCTACTATGCATTAAAGTTTGGTCACTATCGATTGATGGATATGAACAAGGGATGGATGCGTTTCCGATTTGAATCCTCCGATTTCGTGGTTGCGGTTTAGTGAGAGAATGTAGCAGCATTCCCTGGTTGTGTTTTAGAGAGAGTGCGTATTTTAGAGAGAGAGACATTCAATAGTTGCTGGAAAGACATAATGAGAAGTGACATATAACTATGAAATGACTACCAAGATATCGAAATGGTGTTTTCTTCTTTTGGTAGTTTAGTGAGGCCAACTTGTTTTTAAAATGATGTGTGGTTTTTGTAAGTGTCGAAAATGGAAGCCACAAGGTGCAATTGAGGTATGAAATGCTACCACCACCATGTCTTTATCTTTATGTGTTATTTGTCTTTATGTGTTATTTGAGAAGACATGAATAAATACATAAAAAAAAAGAAAAAGAAATCAAAAGATTTAATGCTAACAATTTCAGTTAAGCAACCATGAAAATAATTTAAATGGAAAGCCAGCAGTGAATGGATAGAAAGTTGTTTAGTTCCCTTCCTCAATGAATGCTTTGTGATAGACTGGGTGGACACACAAGTAGCATCAGAAAATGAGTGAATAGACTAAATTTAAAGAAAAAACCTTGTAATTTTGTAAATAAGTTAGGCGCATCCAAAAGTTTTTTTTGATGGATTTTTGAGGTGCATTTGCAATTCTACATTTTAAGGTTACAACCTTATATAAACTTTTTCCATAAAAGATTACAAGTCTTGAAAATAGTGCATCTTGTAATGCATCTATTTTTCAATACTTTCAAGTGTTTTGGATCTATTTGATCACACAATGTTCAGATCTTTAAATTTCATAATTAGAAGTAAACATAGATTTTCATCTCATTGCAAGATTTCCAGCACAAGAACTACATTTTCCAGCTGAGTTTGGAGCTGCGCTATACTTTGATTGTTTAAAGTTGACGCTCAAAAAAAAAAAAAGTTAACCATACCCCATAAAAAAAAGGAAATTTGCTTTCGAATAGTGTGTTGGCAGCACCTCAACCATCTGATGTCATCAATGGATCGTTGAGGAGTTTTCTATCCCTATTAAACTCCATTTTGTAGGCACTGGTAATTTAAGAAACTTGAACTGGTAGTATAGCAATACTTTTCTACGGTAGGGCTGAACAGGCCTAGTAGGTCAGGTCTAGGGCTGAAGTGGGCTCTGAGTTTCATTATTTTTACTTTTTATTTTATGGGTTACTCGGGCCCATCTGCACATATTCCACCATTTAATTACAACGGAATTTCTTATGGCCGGGTATAATTGAAAAGAAAGGTCGTCTTGTGAAATGGGAAAGTATACGTTGTACTCTTGCAGAGGGGGGATTTGGGATTAGAAATACTGCCCAGTTCAACATTGTAGAATTGATGAAATTGGCATGAATATTTTCTCCAACCCGTCTTCTTTACTAGCTCATTTCTTCAAACAAATATACTTAAAAAACTCGTCTATATGGGGGCCTAAATACAGAAATTACTCTTATGCATGGAAAGGGATTCTTCAGGGATTAGCTCATTTAAGGGACAATGTCAAATGGGTAATTGGCGACGGTAATTCAGTGGACTTCTAAGCAAACCTATTGTTATTTGAGAAATCTATATGGGAGTCTTATGGTCTAAACCAAGGGTGTCAAACTTTTTACAGGGCACCCTTGGGGCTTAGAATCTCCCCGCCCCCACTTCTCATCATCTCATCAGAATATGGAAGGTGGTGGAGAGATTCATTGTACTTTTGCAGCGACATGAAGATTTTTTAGTATAGACTTCTTCCTCTAATAGGTTGTTCTCGGTTAAAGCAGGATGAGATTTCATTCGGCAAAAGTGGACTTCTCGGCCTATGTTCATATCAATGTGGCCTTCAAAATGCCACCCCGAAGTTAAGTGGTTTTTTTTTGTTGGACCTACATCAACGTCTTCCCACCTCTTTCCTTCTTCAGTAACGAAGAATTACTGTGGACTCAATATACCTTTTTCGCAACAATAATAATGACAATATTTGTCACATGTTGTTCCAATGTCTCTTCTTACAGTATCTATGAAAATCAATTGTTTGGAATAGTGGCAAGCGTCTTATTCCAAGTGTATCTATCGCAATAATGCTAAGAAGTTGGATTGGTTTCATATTTAAATAAGATGGGCTTCTTAATGTATGAATATCCCTCTTTTTCACCACATTTTGATTTATATGGGAGGAACCCAATCATAAACTTTTCCAAAACAACGCCTCAAGGAAATAATTTATTGAGAAAGATTACTCATGATGTTTGTGACTTAGTGAAGGTGAAGGCTTGAGACTTTCATATATCAGAGAAAGCGATAATTGAAAACTTACATATACCTTGGCATCGACAAAGATTCAAGGCCTCCACCCTGGTTGTTTGGTTGTTCCCAAATCCCCAATATTTCAAGCTTAATGTTGATGGGGTTTCTTTCCAAAACTTGGGTATGGCAAGTAGTGTTGGGGTTATTAAGGATAGTCATGGTGCTTTTATCGCAGCTTTTGTTACCCCTGTGATGTTACATCAAACAATTATTTTGAATTCCATGCGATCAAAGTAGTAATTGATCTTGCCCTTGAACTCAATTGTTTTCCACAATAAATTGAGAGTGATTCGTATAAATGATATTCAAGAGCAATGTAGAATTCCACGAGCACTGTGCACAGTTGTAGCCAATTGCTGTCACAAACTCTTAGACCATAGATTGAGCATTTCCCACATCTATCGCGAAGATGTTATCTCTCGCTGCTGCTACAGTTTGGCGTACTAAACTGCCATATAGCTGGTAGTGATTTTGTTTGGAAGATTGTTTCATGTAGGTTGGTGCGGTCCAGAGGTATAAAACATTCATTTTAAATATGGATGCAAATAGGTGGTCCATTTAAAAACAATTGTAACTAACCGTCCAAATATTTTTTTAATATAATTATTACTTTTAATTTTTAAAATTTATTTATTTATTCATATTCATGATCTCCTTGTTAAAGATTATATATTATCTAAATATTAGGATCAATTTATTTAAAATATATATATTTATTACCAAGCCTGCATTTCTACAATATGCAGGCTGGCCGCATAGAAACTGTGTCCTTTTTGTTTACCCATGATAGTGGGCACAGTGAAGTGATTTTATTTGACCCTACTATAGCTGTTCACAGGTCGAGTCGGGGTGGGGCGACCATGGCTTGAGCCCAGCTCAATACGATATATGATAGGCTTGAGCTCCAAAACTTAGCTCCTGGCCTAGCCCAAATTCATGGCAACAAGGCCCTGAACCCGGCCCAAACCAAACTAGTGCAACTGGGCAGGGGGCTGGATTTTATCTAAATGTTGGAAAAATTGAGATTTAATATATTACATATATTTTAAACAAAAGTGGGTCGCGCCATAGAGCCGTTGGGCTGGCTTCTAGTGCCGCTAATAGCCCTAGACCTCAGCTTTGGGTGAAAAAATGTTAAGCCCATCAAATTTGCAAGTCATGGAAGTTAAAACTTCGGTAATTGTAGAGTCCTTGAATCTAACAACTCAAGCAAAGTATCACTTGCGGATAACAAAAGCAAGCTTATATATCATAAAATGTAATTTTGGTGTCAAAAATTTTTAAAATGTCATGAGGATCAATTTTCATCTTTAATTATAAAATTTTTAAACTTTAAAAATGGTTCAAATTAAGTTGATCTATAAATATTGAAAATGCACTGCCCAGATAATGTGTTGCAAGATATATTATTTTTTGGACTAAATTTTTGTTTTCCATGTTCATACATTTCGATGTTGAGATGATCAATTAGATGGCTTTCCAACATTAAAATAGCTCGTTTTGATGGATTTTTAAGGTGCACCTTAATTCTACATTTTAATGTTGCAACCTTATATAAACTTGCAGCACACTAATTTTCAAAATACCATTGTACTTTGTTAAAATTTTAAATTTTTCTGTCATTAATGATTAAGATACTTACTAAAGTATTTTTTAAAAAATAATAATATTTTCTTGATAAATAAAATCATCACAAGCCATTTTAACATTAACCTTTGTATTTTGAGGGTTTGTTAACTCTAGACAAATCATATAATTTATTATAATATATTATAAAATAAATTTAATAGGAGCCTTCACGTGAGCTCATGTGGAACTCATGCTTTATACGTACGATATAGATAGTTTAGCCTTTAAATATATTTTAATAAATCTTTTAAAATTAATTCATTTTAAGCTCTTCCAAATGAATCTAATAATGCGCCTGATGGGTTTGCTTGTGCGTTATATTATTTAGAAAAAGAATAGAATCCTTTACCCTTTTCAGATGGAATGTGAATTGCACCTACTCACAACATTTTTCTGTCAGGAACAAGGTTGTATATGTTAGAATTCGTGGGAGCATAGATGCACGGATATGTTAGAATTTGTGAGAACATAGATGCACAGACATTGAATGGAGAATGAAGATAGAAAAAAAGATAACACAACATTTTTACGTTGTTCAGGCCAAAGCCTTATGTCTACGGATCCTAAAGCCTAATCGGCTATATCTTCACTATTTTGGATGAATGTTTACCTCAATGAGTATCTTTATATATAAAGGACAATCACACCTAGAGATTCTAGATCATTAATTTTAGAAGCATTCCCAAATGTATAGGTTATTAAAATTAAAAACATTCATTTCAAATATACTTGAACCTTAAATTCCACAATAAGAACAACACTTTTGCATTTAGATTAAAACTAGCATCATAAGACTCGGCCAAGTACACTTGGACTTAATCAAATTATTCGGCCTCAGTCAGTGGATGAACCGAATTCTCGTGTTCGTACTCAAGTATATGGAAATAACTATATATATATATATATATATATACCTCTGCGGTGGGGGGATGAACCTTTTTCATCTCTCGCAAAGAGGTAAAAAATCTACCCTCGCTTTTCCATTCACCAGTTGAAGCTCTAAGAGGAACTCTACCTTGCATTACAAAGATCGAGAAAATCTTTTTTGAAGTTTAAACTCGGTCAATGGAAGAAATGTAACCATCTAATTTCACATTCAATAGTCAAAATTAATTGTGACTATCTTGTATAAAAAATAAATGATCTCATTATATATATTTTTTTACAAAAAAGTCATACATAATTTTTTATTCTTTTTGCACACAAAATAGAGGCACTACTTGTATACATGCACACTTAAAAACCACATAAGGCTTGAGGGACATGTTTGGGGTAGGGATGATACTCGTGCCTGCCTAGAATGGTGTATGTTAGGCCCGAGCAATGCCTGCATTCATAACAACAAGGCCCAAACCGCACCCAGACTAAAGATAATCAGGTTAAGATGGGCTACTAAAAAAATACAAAAATCTTTTTAATATATATTTTGATTAATGGTATTGCCCTTAATGAACAGAAATAGCAGAATATGATTCATAGAAGCGACTCTAGGCTCGGACAATGATACTGATGATGACGAAATAAAAAAGAAATTAGGGTGGCCACTACTAGAACAATGCTAGCTGGTCTTACCATATGGTCTGAACTCTCTCCAAATTGGCCCAGACTGAAAGTTCAGGGCCATGCCTTAAAGCCGGCCCGATTGCCAACGGCCCTAGTTTGGGGTGGCATATTGACACGCCGTAAGTTTTCGTTGAAATTTAGCCGTACATCTCCGAATTACGCAATCCGAAATTTCTGAAAGTTTCCGGTGCATTGCGTTTCGATGAGGAGTCAAACAATGTAGGACGTTTTTGCAGGTGAAGCAACGGCGTTGATCTCGACACGTGGCATTCTCTGGTACGCTGACACTGTCCGAGATCCCGCGTGATGTGATGCAGTGACTTTCAAAATTTTGAAGTGAGGTTTCTGAAACTTGTGCCATAAAAAGTGGATCTATCTTCTTAAGGATGCAGTTTTTATGAGGCCTAGGCTTCTTAAAAACAAAGTAAAGCATCAAGTCGAAGCTTTTTTTGGAAAGCAGTTCCGCATTGGAAATCTTCATGAGGGTTTCAAAATCAATTTACAACACTAACTATGAAACTTGAAACTAGAAAAATAATATAGATCTCGTAGATATGTGAATAGTTATTTTTATGGTAAAATAGATGGTCTAGTTAATGTTACAATACAATTTTTAGAGCTTGAAATTCTGATTGTTTACACAACTCAATAATGTTGCGATGATCGATTTGAAGGTTTTTTTTATGCTAAAACTGCAATTTCATTAAGTTTTGAGGTGAGACTTTACTTATTTTGATAGGGTTGTAGTCCTATCACAACATATTCTTTTATATTTTACGCTCAAGTCCTACTGTCCCATTTTTTATTGTACAAAGTGTATTTTAATTTTATTTTTCTATTTATGTACCAAATTAAACTCAAATTTAGTATTATTTATACTTTATCTGTTTATACAAAATAATTTAAAATAATAAATAACTAAAAATATCCCAACACTGCATTTTAGTAATTTTATTTATTTCAAGTATTTTAAAATATTTTTTATGTATGTATAATGGAGGAGACCCTAATCAAAGTTCTAAAATTAAAATAGACTTTTTCTATAAATTTCCCTTCATATATGTTAACTCGAAGTACATGCAAGATAAAACCAGAAAATTTTATTGTGATTTTTAAACAAGTCTATTGATTTTCTCCTTTGGCGTTTTTTATGAGTTGATGTAAAATAAAGCTTATAACTGATAATTGTTTTTGAGCTTATGTTTTTATAGATGTAAAGAGTAATACTTGTTGGAAACGATCTTTATTTGAATGTTGGAAGACCTCCGTGGAGTTTGCCACAATTTTGGAATGAAATCTTTGATCTAAGTCGGAATCGGATTGTGTCCTTCTACACGTTTAACGTGAAGCAAATGAGGCGACGGATACTTTGGCGAAGAATGATGTTCATCTTTTGTCTACGTCTATTTTCTTTGCTTCGAATATGTAATCCAATTACAAAGTTTAAGCAATAAAATTCGGTGATCTTTGTTCGAATTGATTATTTATCTGATATTATTCTCCTCCTATATGGTCATTGTTATTTCCAAATTCTTGTTTTGATATATTTTTTATCATAATTGAACTGCCTAAAAACTTAAGCAATAAATTATGTTGATATCACGTGGGGAATCATACTTTGGTGGGGAATCATACTTTGGTTTCTTAGTCTGGGTTTGGATTCCTATTTTTCTTGGGGATAGGGTTTTTTATTTTTTTTGTTAACCAAATCATCTTGAGCGCTTACGCATTCCAAAATTAAGATTTCTAGATAGAGAACCGGTGAGAGGGTATGTTCTAATATGGTAAGAGCCCTTCTTTTCTTTTATGTTAATTTTTAGAGAAAGCAGCGGTGTGGCCCTTTGTTGTTCTTCTTGCTTGTAATAATCCTTTTAGACTTACTAATTGCATAAGAGTTTAATTCTTTTTGCTATTGGAATGAATTGGATATGAATTTTGATTTTTTCATTAAAAATCTTATTAAATTGTTTGTCAAGAAAAAGTTATTAAATTGTGAAATTAATGTATAAATATTTTATATATAATTTAGATGCTTTTTATGATGACGTGAGTTTTTAATCCTCTCTTTATATTTGAAAAAGGTTTATATAAAGTTGAGACTTTAAATTGTGGAAGTAAGGTGCACATTAAAATTGGATTGAAAAAGGTTATTTTGACATTAGAAAACTATCTAATTGATCATCTCTTGATCAATATATATAAATATGGAAAAAGAAAAAAATGATTTCAAATCCTAAAACTAGTATATCTTGTAACACATTATTTGGGCTGTCTATTTTCAAGATTTTCATGTTTGAACCATTTTTGGAGTTCAAAATTTTATAATTAGAGATGAAAATAGATTTTGGGACTACCTTAACAATTTCAACACCAAATATATCTTATATGAAAGTTTGGAGGTCAACCTTATGCCAACCTCACCATTTATTTTTTCTTTTTTTATACATCTTTATAAAAGTCTTTTGCTATAGATCAACTTTTTTGAGTTCTATTTTTTATATAATTGTTTTCATCTCAGTTGGACTTCCTATGTTGTCCATAGTGTACTTATGAGTTTTTTTTTTTCCTTTATTACTTTTCTTAAAAATTAGACTTTCCTACTCTGATAGGGGCCACGTCTTGAGACGTAACCTAAGCCGTAACCTAAGTCATAAGACATATTTAAGATTTTATTTTGCCAATTTTATTGATGTGATTTTGGTAATTACCGTCATAAAGGGCTTAATGATATACCTTACCTTAAAAATATAGTGTCAACATAATCTTGAAAACCACCTTCAATCTTCACATATGTTAGGGGTCAAATCCTTTCTTCAACTTTCAAAGAAAAAAAAAGGTTAAACTTTTGTCCGGTCAGCTGCCAAAAAAAAAAAAACCTAGGGTGGCAAAAGCTCATTGTCATGGAAAAATCATTTTTAACGAATATTTTTTTTTGACAAATAAATTTTAGGGTCCGAACATAAAACACTAATTTTTTTAAAAAGAATTGAGTCTAGGATATAGGGTTATAAATCATCAAGCGCTGACCAATTAAGCCATTTTTACCTAATATTTATATCATAACCTTATAATAAGCTATAGACAAAAGAAATTGAAACATTAATATACTAATACCAAGCATTGACCAATTCTTCTATATTTTCTTCCCCCTTAAAAGCATGTACACGATGCTCCCAAGGAAGTATAGTTTACTTCTACTCCCTCAGAAGATTAAGAAGATTTATTTGGGGGGATTTTTTTTCAATTTGAAATTTTGGGAATCACTTAAGAATCACGTCATAATTATTATTGTTAAAAAAAATTAAAATTTGAGTTTTCTGACACTTAAATCTCAATATCTAAAATTTGGATGAACTCAATTAAACTGGGACATTATTTTTTCAAGTGCATGGAGTGTGTAAATAATAATTTTTTGCAGGAAAAATTACACATATATCCATTATTTTAAACATTATTACAATTTTACCTGAAACTTTCACTTATTACATTCAAAATTTTGGATATTACATGTGTACCCGTTCATAGGAGCCCCAAATTGTTTTTCCAATATTGCCCTATTTTTGGATCTTCAGGATCTAAAGAAAAAAGATTTCAGAACTTAAGGTCCGAAATTTCTCTATTTCAAATTTACTATCCCAAAAAAAAAAAAAAATTGGACCATCAAAATCTTAAATTTCCCTAATTTGGGATCTTCAGTATCAAAAATAAAAAAAACATTTCAGACTTTAAAATTGTAGATTTTTTATTCTATAATTTTTGGATTTTGAATATTATAAAATTTCAGATTTTAAAAATCCAAAAAATTCAATCATACTTAGTTCATGCAAAACTAAATTTCAGATTTTCTCAACATTTTGTCAAGTAACCATATTGCCCTTTTCAGATTTCCAAGATATGAAATTTATTTTTGCATGAACTACAATTGAATTTTTTAGATTTTCAAAATCTGAAATTTTTTAAAAATCCAAAAATTATAAAATAAAAAATCTACAATTTCGAAATCCAAAATGTTTTCTTATTGAGGATACTAAAGATCCAAAAATAGGGAAGTTCTGGACTGTGATAGTCCGGATTTTTTTTTTTGGATCCTAAAGATCTAAAATAGGAAAATTTCAGACCTTTAAGTTCCAAATTCTTTTTTTTGTTTTGGATCCTAAAGAAAAATTAGGCAATATTTGTTTGGAAAAAAATTCGGGGATCCTAAGAACGAATATGCATGTCATATCCAAAATTTTGAATGTAATAAGTGAAAAAATTTAGGTAAAATTATAATTTATTACTAGTCTACCCATTTTATATCAGTTATTACAACATTTTGTCAATAATTTTAAAAATGACAAAATTGCCCTTTTGGATTTTCAAAATCCTAAATTTATTTTTGGGTGAACTCAGTGATTGACTTTTTCGAATTTTCAAAATTTGAACTTTTTAAATTTTCAAATTTTAAAATCCAAAAATTATAAAATAAAAAATCTACAATTTCAAAGTCCAAAATGTTTTTGTATTCCGGACATTAATTATATGGATTTTTTTTTTTTTTTTTTTGGGAATCCTAAAGATCTGAAAATAGGGAAATTTTGAACCTTGAAGCTTTGAATTCTTTTTTTTATTTCGGATTCTGAAGATAAAGAAATAGGGCAATATTGGAAAAAAAAATTGGGACTCCTAAGATTGGATATGCAAGTAATGTCCAAAAATTTAACTGCAATATATGAAAGTTTTATGTAAAAATGTAATAACTCTATAAATAATGGATATATGTGTAATTTTTCCAATATCTTTTGGCTCCATTTAAACCAAATCCCATATCGCTATTACGTCATACTCTTTTTAATATATCTATTTGTGGTTGTAATCTTCCTTTTTCTTGTAAATCAAATATTATTTGCTTATCTGAAATGAATAATGAAGGGCTGAAATTTTCTCTAGCGACACTAGTGGCATGATGGTAAGATAACTTATTATATAAGAACTCCTATGTTTACTCAAGTTAGTTTGAGCATATTTAATGCATACTACAACCAATCCAAATTAATTACCCGAAAATAAAGAACAAATCTTAATCAGAAATCTTTAATATAAATTGGAGGAATAATTTAGAGAGAAAACCGAAAGGAGAACCATTTCCGAAGGCATGTTCTGATTTATGTATTATTTTTGTACAAGACTTTCATGTTTTCAAAAGATTAACTAGTTACTAATCACAATTAAATATCTTGATAACCACCCAAAGATTCCCAAATTTGTTTTAATAATTTTCTCAGACATTTTTGATTAAGATAATTGATTTTCAACCCTCAAATCATCACATGGCAAGATGTTTTTTAAGAAATAATTAAATGAATGCTTTAAAATCTGAGACATTAAAAAAAAGCTACAAAGCATTCTTCCAAATTTGGGATCAAAGCAACACAGGGAGGCTCTTGACACCCACATAAATCAAATAAAACGATTTTAAATAGCCAACGACACCGAAAATATAGAAGAAGAAAAAAAAAAAACACAAGCCATGTACGAATTTTTTTTTTCTTTTTTTTTTTTTTTACGAAAAAAATTGATTCATTAGTAGGAACTCTTTTTTGTTTGTCTAAATATTTAACAAAAGGCGTATCAGATGAATCTAATACAAAAAGGAGGCATGCCTTAATCCTAGCTCACCAAGAAAGTAAACTCAATATTCAAAGAATTATGTATTTCTAGGAAGAATTAATTTTTCAGAATTAACCCTATAAAAATTTGATTAAAAAGAGAATCATTGGATTCATTGGAATATTGCAGAGACTGTCATATTTCCTATGAAATCTACAGCTCATGGATGAAATTGTTAATAATTAACATGAAAGAGAGACTTTGATGGTCTTAGGGCAACCATGTCTGAATGAAACAGTGGGACATGAACGCAGACGTAAAATATCGAGTAAAGTTTCACATTGCAATAAATATGAGCGATATTTATGCAGATCCAAAAAATGAATTTCCCTCTTTCCATCTCCATTGTTCAGCAAGATAAAGAAGTGTATCACCATCATAACATCTACCCAGTGGCTAAACACCAGATCAATCACTTATCATTTTTTGGAGGATATGTTGCATCATGTGGATGAGGCCTACCAAACCATCAATCGCGTAATCGATCATCTCACTAATAAATTCTGGGAGAAATTAGGGGTCATTAATTGAGATGGTGAGAGAGGTAGATGATGTAGTTGAAGTTGAAGCAGTATCGACTTTGTTTCTAGACCGGAGGATAGGGAGTTGTTATGGAATGGAGCACTTAGAGAGGGTTGCTATGGAGAGGCAAGCCGTTAGGCTTGCAGTGGAGTCGTTAAAGACAGTAGATATGGAAGATGAAGAAGTTGTCTGCACTATTTGCATATTTGAGATGGATTTTGGAACGGTTGATGCGAAGGCGATGCCGTGTTGGCACAAATATCATGGGGAGTACATTGTTGCTTGGCTAGAGTACGAGAGTAGCTGCCGTTACCAACTGCCTACTGCGAAGTGAATAATTTATCCTTTTGTTTTTTTGTGTTTGTGTAAAAAATGTCCATGACCTTGATAGTGCTTTTATTTCATATTCTTGGTTATAGATTTAAGAGAAATACTTGCTGGAATCGGCCTTTCTCAGTAATCTCTTCAATTTACGATCCTTTTTCGAATTGATCATTTTTTTCACATTAATATCTACCATATATTGTCATTGTTATTTTCTATATTCTTGTTTTATTCTATTTTTATCATAACTGGAACTACCTAACAACTAAATTGAAGGTATGGAAGCACAATGAGTACTTGAGGGTTTTTTATTTTTTTATTTTTGGGAAATTATAAAAAATATAACTTTATTTTCTCCTAATTGAAAAAAAAAAACCTCAACGTTCATAAACCTCATACACGCCTTTTTTTAGGCTTTTTTTTTTTAATCAAACTAGTCTTCGTAGTAGTCATATTATTGTGAAGCTCTAGCATTATGGTACTTTAAATGTTGTAATGATTACCCCATTTTATACTGCATTTTAAATACCGTGATAACTTGAAGTATTTTAAATGGCAAAACTCAAAAACAAGGGTGTAGACGAGGTTTATGAAAGTTAAAGATTTTTTTTTTTTTTTCTAATTTATCAAAAATTAAAATATATTTCTGATAATTTTTTTTTAAATTTATAAATAAATTTTTTATAAAAAAAAATATAGTGGGGCTGCCCCACCTCAAAGGTGTAAATGGATTCAAGTCAAGCTGATCCCGTCTTGACTTGATTAGGTCCTAGCTGTACTCGAACCTGACCCAGTAGTTTGTGTCTAAATATAAAAATAATAAAATAATATTTTATATGTTTCATAATATATGAAGAGTATATTTTAATCGATATTACATGTAATATATTTGGTCGATCCTGATTTAGACCCAAGTCAAATCAACCCATGGAGTTGAGTGGTTGGTCTCACCCAAATGCCTCCCCTATCAAGCCCTGAACACCGGGCCTAGATTACAGACTTCACCCGCTCTCTAGCAAAATTTATCGGTCCAGACCCAGGTTGTATGGGCCGATCAACCGGGGCCATTACCTCACCTAATCCCAGAAGGGTCCGTTAATCTACGAACGCCAATCTCTGTAACATTCAATGCGTTAAGTGTCCGTTTTGGCTACTCTACTAAAGGAAGGGAATTTACCCTCCCATCCCCTGAGAAAAGGGGGTTATTAGGCATGCTAGTCAAATTGAAATATCGATGACCAGTGTAGGAAAGTGCAAATTGGGCCGGGTGCTCGGCCTAGGTCCGAGCCGATTATGAGTAATTTGGCCCGAGTTGCGTCGAGTTTTGGCGAAAGGCCAAAAAGTGTTAAAAAATAAAAAAGAAATACTAAAAAAATTCTTCATAATAGGATTTTGAAACAAAATCAATTGTGACGGGGATATATTAAAATTAATAAAAAAAATAATATAAAAATAAGTAATTATCTCCAAAACACTATCCAATCTTTGTTAAAATGATAAAAAACATAAAAAAACCACATTGTTAATAAATATCTAATCTTTTAAACTTTTTATGATTTTTTTGGATGTATATTAGGATCCCCGTGAGCACCTAACTTGAGAACCCAACTCAGGGATAGTCAGGCTTGCTAGGGTGGCGAGCTTGAGTTACTTGGGTACGTTTGAGCTAGCTCGCCCGAGTAAACAAATTAAGGAAAACTTCATAATACTTTCTTTTAGGTAATTCATTGAAGAAGACATACCCCTACTATACTTTAGGAGTTGGTGTTTTTGAAGGTGTTAGTGTTTTTCAAATACTTTAAAAGTTGGTGTTTTTGAAGGTGTTAGTAGGATAGTGTTAATGGGAATGAAAACTACGACGTGGTGGCTAGGGTGTAGGGTGGTACCACCACGACCCAGCCCACAACTTCATTATATGACAAGTGGAAACGTTTCTCGTGTATTAGGATGTAAGAGTCCGACTTTGGACTCAAACCACATCTGAAGCATTCGTAAATCTATTTATTCCTTGAATCAATGAATCAATGAATTTCAACCTTAAATAATTAAAAGTAAGAGGCACCTCCAATTTTGTTTGAAGATGTAATTTTGGTATCCAAAATCTTAGGGTAGCTTGAAAATCTATTTTTATCTCTAATTATGAAATGTAAAACTCTAAAACTAGTGTAGATCTCCCAGATCTATAAACATTTGAACTATTGAAAATGGACCGTCAAAGTAATATGTTACAAGATACACTATTTTTAAGAATTGAAATCTTATTTTTCTTTTTGGATCCATATATCTCAAGGTGAATATGATCAATTGGAGGGCTTTCTTGTTAGTCAACCTTTTCTAATGGGTTCTTGAGGCGCTCGTTACTTCTTCAATATAGACTTTATATAAATTTTTTCTAATTAAAAATAAAAATTAATCACAAAAAAACTACAAGATAGATCCTTTTTCAAGCTAACAAATTTACATTTGTCTTTTTAGATTCATGACTATAGAGATTGAGAGATAGACATGTAGATATCTAGATCCTCAATCGATTTATAAATATGGAAGGGTGGACTCATTAGAATAAGTGCATTATTACTATTTACCCAAAAAAATAGATTATTATTAGTATTTTACATTCATGATTATGATGGTAAAGATAACATGCTTATTATCATCTTGATCTTTAACGAAGTATTCTAAAATTCACCAGTAAGCATAGGAAATTATCCACCCGAACCAAAAATTGGCGAGGATGGATTGGGTTCTTAGTCAGAACCGGGAATCAATATGATTCCCATAGACTTGTCCAATTCTATAAGAGGATAGAACCAATCTATTAGGGATGAGACGATTTGAATTGCCCAAATCTATCAGTACTATCTTTATTATTATTATTATTATTATTATTATTATTATTATTATTATAGTTCGTGGGTAGGACGAAGGACACACAGGGAGTAGG
>NW_006499905.1:1128248-1162640 GCF_000471905.2 Amborella trichopoda | reverse complement strand
ACAATATATTAGATATTATTATTATTATTATTATTATTATTATTATTATTATTATTATTATTAGTTTTCAAAATCAAAACCACCATTTAATATGGGAAAAGATGTATATCCCCTCTCTAAAGTTGTTATTCCAAATAAGCCCTCGGTTCATGAACCCCCAAGTTAAAACAAAATGACATTAAACCTCCTTTTTACTTTTTCTATTGTTTAAATTACTGCATTTGCCTTCTTCTTTTTTTTCCCCTAAGAACCTCATCGTATAAATGGCATTTTTTATGCATCTTTTAACTTATGAGTTTCATGGGTGAGAGAGAGAATTAAGTATTAAAAAAATGGTTGCTGGAGAGAGGGAGAAGAGATCCAACGTGAGGAAGAGAGAGAAAAAGGGAAAAACTTTTTCAGGATTTAAATAACGTAGAATATTGATTAAGACAGAAAAAGAAAGGCAAATTATATAATTTAGACAAGAAAAAAAGTTTATATAAGAGTTGTAACTTTAAAATGTACAATTAAATATGTAGGATATTGTTTTAATGTTAAAAAAATTCTAATTAATCATCTCGACATCGAGATGGATGAATATGAAAAAAAAAAAAATTTTGATACCAAGGAACAATGCATTTTACAACACATCATCTAGACCGTCTATTTTCAAGATTTTCATATGTTTTTAGATCTACTTGATTTTAACCGTTTTCTAAATTTAAAATTTTATAATTAAAAATAAAATAAATTAAAAATTTTTTATACCAAAAATACATAATAAAATTGAAGGCGCGTTTTAATTGGATTGTTTAAGGTCGCAACCTTATACAAACCACATCCTTTAGAGGCAGTTCCGCAAAAATCACTTAATATAAGGGGTAATTTGGCCACAAAAGAAAACATTTAAAACTTGGCAGTTGCTTATCGGTGTGATCCTGAGCAACTCGTATCTTCAGGATTAAAAGCCACCGCAATTAATTAATCTTCAGAAAATAATCCCAATTTCCGAGGTCAGCGTAGTCTGCTAATTAATAATACTTGCGATAATTTAAAAAATTAATTAAACCGTTAATTCCTCCATTCATTCACTTTCAATATAGGAGTCTGCAGATTTTAAATCCCTTTCAATATAAGTTTCTGCAGATTTCAAACGCAGAGCCATCTCACTAGATCTATCAATCCCTTTTCATTTCGGATCGGATCTCAATTCTTAACAAAAATGGTAAATTAAGGTTTCTTTTATTTCTAATGTTCATTTTGGTGCTTAAAGTAGGGTTCCTTTTTGTGACTTTTCTTCTGGTTCTGTAAACCTAGGGTTTTCTGATACTGGCACTGAGATGCTAAAATGGTGAAATCAGGTTTTATTTCTTGGTGAATTAGGGTTCTTTTGAACTCAAAACCACTTGAATGCTGCAGCTTGATTGTTTGTGTTTGTAATCCAAGTATGTGCAGGATTTATAGATCCATTTACGTGGTATCATGGCAATTAGGGTTCATGACTGTTATTTAGGTAAGATTATTGAGTAGTCAATTGATTTTGGTGAATGCTTTTATTGTTTCCTTTAACTCTGGAAATTGCGGGAAGATTATGGCACCAATTGGACCAACAATAATGAGGAATTTTGTAAAAACAATGGCCTTTTTGCCCTATCCCTAGCTTGAGTTGAGAATCTGACTGATTAGCCACCAAAATTATAACAAGTATTTGCAGAAAATGCAATTTTTCTTAGAAAAACTTCAGGCCAATTTTGCTTAAAAAGTGAAGAATTTTTTTTTTAATTCAGACAGGTATAAGTTGCAATCTTCATCCTTTTTCTGACTGTTCTAGTGGACTTTATTGTGTTCTATTTTTGTCCAAATTCAAATAATGGATGAATTTTGAATTCAGATTTTCTGAAATCTGATAAATTTTCTCTAAAATCTCCCATCCTCAATTTCTGGTTTTTTTAATAGGTACATTGTTGTTCCCTTTTGTTCAAATGCAGTTCATTATTGGTGGATATTTCAGTTTTGAATTAAATTGAGTCCAAGTTTTAGAATCCAAAAATTTTATTTGTATTTTTTGGCACTAAGTACTGGTAAGGCCTGCTTTTGAGCTTGTTTTGGTATGCTTTATGATGGAAAGTAGTGACTTAACCAAGTTCTTTTCATCCCTGTGCAAGGAGAGTGATATCACTAGTATCTTTACCCTTGCTTTGATTGATCTGTGCAATTGGTTTCATTTATTTGTTTTTTTTTTCCTGACTATATGTCCAGAAAATGTTTTCTTTATTTGTTTTTTTTTTTCTTTTTGGTTGGCTAGATTTCCAGAAAATGTTTTCTTTTTTCTTTTGTTCTTTCTTATTCCATCAATTCATCTTTATCCTTTTATTTGTTATTTTTTTCTAGAAAATGGTTAGATTTCTAGTATTGTTTATTTTCTTCTCTTTTTGGGTGGTTACGGATCCAGAAATTTTTATTGGTTTTGTGTCTGTGGTGTAAAAGTAGTTATGGTCTCTGCATGGAAATCTCAACGAAACTGTAGTTTTTCTCTTCTATTCTTCATTAGTATTATTTTTATGGTAAATAGTGATTTGTACATGTTCTCAGACTTCTGCATTGATATGTTTGAATCAGTTCATGATGGAGGGTTACAACTTGTCATTTTACTTTCAGGTACCTGAGCTTAAGAGGCTATAATTTGTGTGTGTTATGAATCAGATTAGTCAGCAGTTGCAGTATCGGTATTCTTTTCCCCAGGTATTCTTTTGTTAAATTTGCTTATTACCCTTAACATGAAACTAAATTAATGACTCTATTGATTATAATCTGTTCTATAAATTCTTACTGAAATGGTTTAATTACTGAATTGTGGCAATCATATTCGCTCTAAAAGACCACTGAAATTCCTTTTAAGGCATATGATTGTACAAATTACCTATGAAATCCTGAATTCTAGACTTCTTAAAAATTCATGTTATTGGTCACAAGTTGACAATAAGTATTCATACCACAGCATAAAAAAACTATATGTGCGAATGTTCTCCCGCAAGGCTTAAGCTGAAGAGGGAGAAATGGTGACACTTGTGATCCCCATTATTTTGGCTGAAACTGGGTGGATTAATGTAGGAAAAGTATAATACTATAATCACGTGGACTGCATAACACAGAGTCCATTGTGGTCATGACTCATGACCATCCAATGATATGATGACATGTGATGGAGAGAGGAGTGGGACCCTTCAGAGGATGGCATGACCCCAAGGTTACTTTAATTCTCTCCATCGTTGTCCATTTCATCTGATGATCATTCGCCGTATGGACTACCTCTTTTTATATTACGCCTCCCTTAGTTATCTATATAAGAGCCCAGATTTTTAAAGCTTCATTTTCTTTTTTTTGCATTAAGTATTTTCCTTAGTCCTATTTCATCTCCATAATCGATTTTTTTAAAATCAGGATATAAAAGATATTTTTGAGGAAATTTTTTTTTGACAACTTTTATATTAGATTTAGATAACAAATCAAAGAACTTCTTTAAGTAGAGGTTTTAGGGATGAGGATTTCGGGAGAGAGATAAAGAGAGGGAGATGTTGTAGGAAATTTGGACCAAAATAATAGTGGCGAGAAATTTAAAAGTCATAACCCTATTTGATTTCCCCTTTTGTTTGAGTGTGTGTATGTGCACGTACACGCGATTATGCTTGGTCATATGCGCATGTTGCCTTTAGGAGCCTGCTTCTGAATTTGATGCTCTGTTTACTGTTCATAATGGGTTCCTTTTTTTTCCCTCTTCAGGCCAAACCGTTTGTGTTTCATCTCTGGTTTCCTTTTATATTACTATGTTTCGCCAACCTTCCAGCCGAAACCAAAGAAACAAGGGATGGAAAGTTAAACATGCGTTTCAAATAGCTTTGCTGCTTGCTGTATCGATATGGTTGCTTTATCAACTCAAACATTCCAATCAGAAGAGGAATAGTGATCAGCAGACTAACCTAAAACTCAGCCAAGATAGTGAGAATGAAGGCATCATCCTTGTTGGGCGTAAAGAGCAACCAGGGTCAAAGCATTTGACACTAGATGATGATAAAGCTGGAGAGGGAATAAATGAACAAGAGGGAGATACTAAACCTGGTGAAAATGATACTGAAGATGGAGGGGGTGGAGATGATGAGATAGACAAACATAATGAAGAAAAGGAACTTGAGAGTTTGGAGAAACATTTTGATGATGAAAGAGAAAATCAGAGTAAGAGAGAAACTTATAAGGGAAATGAAAGTTCAGAGGAGCATGTGCATGAGACGCAAACTCATAATGAAAATGAGGGTTTAGAACACGGACATGTAGGAGACACATGGACTAAAAGCATGAGTAATGAAGATGAACTTCAGAAGTCCTCTGAACTGGTAATCAATGAAGGAGCAGAAAATAAGAGTGATACCCAAAAGGGTGTTGTGGAAGGAAATAATGGTTCAACAGAACAACACCCTCAAGAAAGAGAAAGTCATATTGAAACTGTTGTCAATGGGGATGAATCTCAGAAGACCTCTGAAGAATTACAAAATGGAGAGGGGGAAAATAAGAGTGCTGCACAAACAGTAGTTGGGGAAGAGAATGGTACCCCGAAAGAAGTAGTCCATGATGACGCAGAAACCCAGACCGAAAATGTGGGTCCAAAAGAAGATACTCTTAAAGAGAAAGAAACCCATAATGGAAGTATGGGTAATGATGAGGCATCACAAAAGTCTTCTGATCAACCACACATCTCAGAGAGAGAAGACACGAATCAAGCTCAAATAGGAGATGGCAAAGAAGCTGGATCTTCAGATAATCCTCAGGCCAAAGAAAGTTCAAATGAAGAAGGTAAGTCTGAAAAATCTTCTGATGAGAGTTACATTAAACTAACTACGGATGAATCCCCTTTGCAGTCCAATGCAACAGAGGAAGCTGTTCTTGATCAAGGAACAAAAACACATGATTTCTCTGATGAGAATGGGGTTCCAAGAGATGGTGAGGAGATTGGAAAACTTTCATTTAATGACACAAGTGCCCAAAACCAATTAGTAGTTTTGGAACAAGAAACCATGTCCAGTGATATGTCTCAAAATGTTTCATCACTTTCTGTTCCTGATAACCAAAATGGAACTGAGACGATGGGTAACTCATCTCCAGATAATGAGACAAGTGGTTCGGGGGTTCCAGCCAATAATGGGACTCCAGAGGGAGATGGGGCTCCATCTCAATTAGGGAATGAAACTTCAAAGATAGAAACTTTAAGCCATGAGATAGAAATATCAAAGAGTAATAGAAATGCTGATCTGGAAGCCTCTGGTTTGGTGGTTGCCGAAGAAGAGAGAGATGCTCCGAGAAACCTTGATATGCAGACCCAAGTTGAAAACCAGGGGAAGAGCTCAGAATAAGTCTTGAGGCATTGAGGTTGCCAGGTTGGACAATTTTAAGAGTAGTCTAGCTATTCTCACTAATTATTTCGGAATCGTAAGATTCTTAAATGTCGATTTTAGATATCTGGTTCTTTACTCACTACTTTACTTGTAAGATGATGCTGAATTGGAGGATGGGATTTTTTTTCTTGTCCTTATTTATTGTCAAATTTTGGCAGTTGGGTTTTAATTTTTTCTCAACCTGTCAACATTGCATACAAACTTAATTAATTTATGGACCTGTCATGTTCTCTTTCCTTCTAATTGTTTGCAGGTTTAATTGAAGAAACTATGAGAGGACCAGAAGTAAACACTGTTCTTTATCAATTATTGTTCTGGATCTACATATTTAGATTTTCCATCTCCATATTGGGCTTTTAATTTAATTGCTATCTCATGTACCTTTTTTCGCTCTTTCGAAGTACTTGGAAAATGAGCTTGTACCTCCTTTGCTCCTTTTGTTGTTAAAATGAAGTGGCACTTTGTGTTTTCTTAATGATAATTGACAGTCATGGTACCGAATTTTCAGTCAAATTATCTTCTAGTTGACCGTTCATTCACGGTTTCTTACAACAACAGATTGCTCTTTATATTCAAGGAAGAGGGCCTTCTCAATTTGTTATTCAGAGACCATACCGGCATGAATCTTACCACAGTTGAGAGAGCTGCAAACTGAAATGGCGAGCTTTGAATTCCATTGGGAATTATGCTTGTCTTTCGACAGTATTTGTGATCATTTACCATTTCCTATGGTCCAAAGAGTTTTTCATTAGTCATATTCTAATCATGTGGTTTACTTAGGCTAAGCCAATTTTGTTTTAAGTAGAACATTTTTCCCCTGGGAAAATGCTATGCTGAGATTTGTACTAAAGCATGTTATGACCTGATATGGGGAGGGAGGGGAATTGAGTCGAGTAGTTGATGATGTATGCAAAACAATGAAAAGAAAATGCTTTAGTTGCAGTGGGTCATGAGTTAAAAGTTCTGAACACTATTTGGCAACTATACTGTAGTTTAGGCTACAAAACATAAGCCCTTCATCCCTATTTTTCGTGCTTGTACTACTCATCTTTGAGGAAGGTCCAGCATCACCCATCAGGTCTGTTAGTTTCCTTGAGGGCTCCAACCCTAGCTGTAGTTCTCAGCATGCTCTGTATTTTGAAAAATGATATTGCTTAATCTAGTGTTTTAAAAGCTAAGAACACAGAAATAAGCAAGGTGGTTTTGGAACGAACATTGATTAGTGGTTGTTGTGTTTGGACAAGGTATAATTAAGTTTCACTGTCATTTTTTTCATTGTTGTTGATCTCTTTTTTTTAGTCTTGATACACAAAAATTCATGTTTGAAACTAAGAGTAGATGCAATGAAAGAGGACCACGGTTGTCCCTCATGCTTCGGCTTAGTGGTACATATATGGGTTTGCGAGAGGGAGGTCAAGGTTCCGAACTCTGGACGTTTGCCCCAAAAAGCAAAGCATGCTAACCTAGCCCATTTTTGGGAGAGGATCTTAGTCTAGTATATGTTTTCTGTGGGGTGGCTTAGTAGTGGGAATCAACTTGGGACATAGTGGATTTCAGTATGGTGTTGTGAACACTGAACAGAGTTTAAACTACTTATTGAAGAAACATTTGATTCAGCTGGCTTGGTGGCATTGAAACAATACAAATGAGACCATTACCATTATAGAAAAGTCACAAATGCCCCAGGCCGTCATATGTAAACTACCTAGGGAGTGTCATTTCTCTGCACGTAGTTTTGAAACTTCTTTGGACCTTGGGCACAGTCGATGATACGCATCTGCTACTGATTCCTGTTACTGATTCTGTAGTCTTATTGTATATTCCCGCAATGTTCTCTGATGCAGTTTTGCTTATGCAAAATATATACTTGTCTAAAGTGCTATTTGGATAATAGTTAATCTTATTTGGAGTAGACAATTCTATTTGAAGTTAATATACTTTGAATAATATTATGGGAAAATACTTCCATACCCCCAGTTTTTAAGTTTCATTTATTATTAGACCGAAAGTTTTAGAATATATCTTGATGCATGGAGATCCCATGTATTATTTCTTATAACCCCTTAGATCTACTTTAGTCACTTTAACTCTCTTTTTTTAACATAAACAAATTTTAAAAGACGTGTCTTTTATTACCCAAAACTCTCTCCGTTTTTCTCTCTCCACGTGTTTCCCAAACCCCTCTCTCACTCTATTTTTTCTCGGTAAGTAACCTCTCTCTCTAAAAACACACGAATGTGGGTCATGAATTCTCTGTAACCCACCATTAAAAATATTCCGGTACCTCAATCGCTGGCTGCTCACAGTGGAACTCGATCTTTTTTCTATATAAGGCCGTTGATGCTCTAAAGACCCCGTGTTTCTTCAATTTCTTACGCCAGAGGTCCCTTTCATTTCATCTCACTTTATTACTATCTCTAGATTCTCTCTCTTGTTTTTGAGCTTTTGCAGGATGGTGGTCTAACCTATGATTGTGGCTATGGAGTTGTAGGAAGTAGGATTATAAAATCATGGTTAGTTTATGGATTAGGAGTAGAGAGAGCAAGACTTGGATCTCGTTTTGTTGGAGTAGCTCAATCTGAGGTAGAGAGAGAGAAACCTGAGTTGGGACACTTTTCCAGTTGCGGCTGAATCTTGGGTGGTTTTTGGATTTATAGTGGTAGGCAAAGTTTGTGGCTTTCTTCTAGTCTTGCATGAATTTGTATTTCTTTCTAAATCGAGATTAGAGAAGAAGATAGTGTTCTTTCACCTAGGTTTATGGGGTTCACTGTTTGAGAGAGAAAGAGATTGAAATTTGAAACTTTATTTTGATGGGTTCCTCTATAAATTTGATGAAATGTGAATAATTGTTCAGAATTTGAAACGCGAATGCACAATTCTTTGATGGGTTTTCTTTGAGGGTCTTCTTACTGGTTCGACTGTAGGACATGGCGGCCATGGCTTGCCCTTTACAAGAGAAGCCAGTTCCTTCTCTTAGCTATGGTGGTCCTCTAAAAAGTGGAATCCATGAAGAGCTTGCTTCCCAATATTGAAGCTCGAGCTTCCTCCAAGCGTTGCCAGACAATGTGTTTGCTGTGATATCAAAATTTCTTTGCCCCATAGATGTCTGTAACCTTAGCTTGTGTTGCAAAAGCCTCACTGGTTTTGCCATTTCTGATAAGGTCTGATTCTCTCAGTGCGAGAGATTGGGTGCTCTGAAAGCTGATGATTTGATCCTATGGAGAAATTCCATGGCTTCTTATAAAGCCCTTTGTCGTTTTCTCGTTAGTGTTAGGCCTCTGGTTGGAATGTGGGTTCATCAGAACCTATAGCTTGGGAATGTGGTGTATATCATGTGAGGCTTTCTCTCTCTAGTCGCTTGCCGCTTAATTTTCAAGAACTCGGTCCTCAAGGCTTCAATAGCCCCTGTGTTTGAAATCATAAGTGAATCACTGGTTTGCTATCTTCATAGTAGAGAGATAGATCATGACTACTTTTATCCTGGTTTTTTGAAACCCATAAACAAAGATTGTAATGTTCTTTTATTTGAAGTGGAGCTTAGGAGATGTAAAATTCAGGATTTTAATCAAATAACGGAAGGGAAGCTACTGCAGACTAAGAGCTCAATTAGCTTAAATTTCGATCTTTCGAGGCTGCCTCGGCCGCGTGATGAGAGAGAAAGTAGAGGGAGAAAGAGAGTCGGTGGATGTTTGTATACATGGAGAGAGAGAGGTTACTTATGCAAAAATAAATAAATAAATAAATAAATAAAGAGGGGTTTGAGAAACACGTGGCGAGAGAAATGGAGAGAGAGTTGTGTAATAAAAAGATTTGTCTTTTAAAATTTGTTTAGGGTAAAAAAAGAGAGTCAAAGTGTTTAAAGTGGGCTTAAGGGGTTTTAAGAAATAGTACATGGCATCTCCATGCATCAAGATATATTCTAAAACTTTGGGTATAGTGAGAAATGAAACTAAAAAATTGGGGGTATGGAGATATTTTCCCTAATATTATTTTCTTAGCTGCTTTGTACATACTTTCTATATACGTAATTGATTTTGGTGATTTTCAGCTATTTTTAGTTATTTATGGCTAAAAACATGTGATTTTCAATAAATTACTTATTATAAAATTAAAAAAACTCTTAAAATAAAGATAAACTTAGACATGTTTATCATATATTATTTTATAAGGGATGCTGCTAAACAGTTGTATAATTCATTTTGAGAAGTAATTTTGTTAGAAGACTAAAATTATTAATGACAACGAGTTCATCCAAACAAGCTATAAAGAGACAGATGTTTCGATCACTATAATTACTTGTATTTTAGTTCAAAATTATATCCCGTAGTTACAATTACGCCATTGAGGCAAAAACTAATTTTTTTTTAGCAAATATGATAATCACATTATTATTGAGGTCCGCGGTGCCACTCCATTGGTATGGTACAAAAGTTTAATCTGCCACCCAAGTGTTGACCCTACGTAGGTAGGGGTGGCAATGAACCAGACCTGACCTGGGTCCGAGTATAGGTCCAAAAATTGGACCGGCAGGTCGGGCCCTGATCTAAATATTTGACCTGAACACTATTGGGGTCCGGGTTTGGGTCCATGATGACCTGATCTGAATCTAAACCGAAAAGTATTATTATTTATATAATATTTAAAGGAAAAAGTGTATATAGAGCCGAGGCTCTAAACAATCAAATTAGAGCCTAGCTCAAAAATTTCACTAGAGGAGGTTGTTTTGATGCTCAAATATCGTCAAATTGATCATCTCAACATCAAGATGCATGGACATGAGAAAAAAAGGGATTTCAAGTTGTGTAAATAATGTATTTTGTAATGCATTTTTGGACCGTCAATTTTCAAGATTTTCAAGTTTTCATAGATCTGTCGATCTACATTATTTTTGAAGCTTTAAACTTTATAAATAAAGATAAAAATACATTTTAAGGCTATCACAAAGATTTCCAGTATTGAAACCACATTTCTCGATACTATTTGAAGGTAGGCTCTAATTTGATTGTTTAGAGCCTAGGCGAACCGCACCCATATTTAAATAGTATTTAAATAATATTTACATTAATATAATCATATATTTTTAGTTAAAATATTTAAATGATACATGTATATATTTAACATAATATTTAAATATATTGTAGTATATATTTTTATTTTTGAGCCAGGTATGTTTCTAGATCCGGCCGGACCCGACCCGACCTGACCCGACATATTGCCACCCCCATACTTAAGAGGGTGCAGCTTAACTCGGCTTATCGCTTCGGCTTATATCAGCTTGTCTATCAATCCAGTGAAGAATCGTCTGCGATCATCCTTCACAATTGAAGATGTAACTTATACCAAAATTAGTTTATTGGGAAAATTATCTAAGCCCCCCTTTCGAAGATCGTACGTGCAGGACCCCTGGTAAGTTTTTAAGCACACCATTTACCCAATTATTGTTTTTCTTTTACATTCAACCTGAGGCTGGCAATGATCCAGGTGGCCCAGCTTGGCCCAGTCGGCCCGGCCTTGAATCACTAAAGCTTAGGGCACGAAACGTAGCCCAAGGGCTGAGTTGGGCTTGGGTCAGATCCAACGCAAGGCCCACCTAACCCTTTGTTTTCCCTAATTTTTTCTTGTTTTTCCTCTTGAATCTATTGGGCTCATGGCCGGGTCAGGCCAGGTCTATAATTTATTTGACTATATTTAATCAATTTAAGGGCAACCATACACTTATACAATGTCACCATATATATTTATAGAGTAATGATCCTATGAGACCATTCATATGTGTAGGACCTCAAAAGATCACCATTAAATTTGACACATATCATTATAAAAGTTATTACATGGATGTGGGACTTGACTTTTTTAAAGATATGTGCTAAATTTAATGGTGATCCTTTAAATTCATACATACATGGGTGTGGCAGGGTATCATATGATCATTACTCATATTTATACACAAGGAATAATTTAAGTAAATTCTGAATAAGATGTAAGCCCCTTGTAAAAATCTGCATTGGGACTACTTAGGGTGTAAAATATATCTGAGGTCACTCTAGGTGCATTTCGGTCGTAGATCTATGATTTTTGGGCTGTAGTACATTTTTGATGATTTACGAAGAATTAAAATGAATGACGACTAATGATCCAAATTTCCATTAAAAATAATTAATTTTTAATATTCAAATCTTCTTTTCCAATGCATGATTTGTGACCCATTTTACATTTATGCCCCGTGCTTGGGAGTGATTATGACTTTCTGTTATGCAAAAATAATGGTCCTAAAGAAATCATAAAGGTGTCGTTTGATTTTCTAACCAAATTTATTACTTTAGCTTATTTGAAAATAAAAAAAGTTTATATAAAGTTGCAACTTTAAAATGTAGAATTAAAGAGGCACCTCAAAAATCCATTGGAAAATGTTGTTTTACTATTGAAAAACCCTCTAATTGATCATTTCGACATCGAGATGTATGAAATATAAAACAAAAAAAGAAGAAAGAATTTGACTCTCAAAAAATAATACATCTTGCAATACATTATCTAGACTGTCTATTTTCAATATTTTCATATGTTTATAAATCTTGATTTTAACTATCTTTGAAGTTTAAAATTTTATAATTAGATATCAAAATAAATTTTTAGACAATCCTAAGAATTTTTTACATAAAAATTACATATTATGATAAAATTTGGGTGCGTGCCTCAATTGGATTGTTTAAAGTAGCTTATAGAAACCGCACCCTTTGAAAATTTCTCACTAACAATTTAACCTCAAGAGATCTTTGATTAGCAAATTTGAATTGATTCACAGCCAGCCACGAGGCACCTGAATTGATTTTTTTTACAAAATTACTCCTAGTTATTTTGCAAAATTTGTACTTTGAGTCTCTCTTTCCCCACCACTACCATTGTTACCATTGCCACCGCCACAGTACCACCACCGCCTAACTACCACAATTCCACAACCTACCGTGCCACCTCCACCATTACAGGTGTCACTTAGCCCCTACCACCGCTATCACCATGCCACCAATATACTGCCACTATTGCCACTACCACCACCATCCACCACACTACCACCACCTCATCACCACCACCACTCTACCACCATTGCCTACTTGTTGCCACCACCACCATCATGTTTCTACCACCACTCCACCACCACCATTTCACCTGATTTACTACAGCCGCTATCACCATCATATTTCTACCACCACTCCACCGGATTTACTACAACCACCATTGCATCACGACCGCTACCACTATCACATTATACCATCACTATCATACCAAAACAATCTCCACCTGCCATGGCACTACACAATAAAAAGGGAAACTTTTCAAAATACATCTAACTTTTCAACATTTTTAACAATTCACTCTTTTGCGACTATTCCAACTCATGGTCACATGTATTTTGATGGGGTATTCGTAATTAAATTATAATACAGGGGTAAAATATTAAATAATGGATCTTTTATATATATTTTGATAAATTTCCCTTATAAACAATTTATAATTCTGAGGTGGATGTGAGATTTAAATCTTGCTGACTTAACATTCTCCCATTATGCTAAGAAGGGCAGGTTGGTCATTGGATTCCACCGAGGATGCTTCAAGTTAAATTTTGATGGAAGCTCCTTGGGTAACCCAAGTGAAGCAGATATTGACAGTGTGGTGAGACATTAGAATAGGGCGGTTATTTTTGGTTATGTAGGTTTGACTGGTGTGGCAACAACTAACGTTTGCTAAGTTCACAACTTTGCTCCATGGTCTTAGTTTTTGAATTTAAAAATTCTAGGGACGACTTGTATGGTGGAAGGGGATTCGTTGAATGTAATCAAATGGTGTAAAAAGGAGTAACGTATCTCTTGGGAACTTCGATCTTATGGTGCCAAGTCATGGATATGGTTGATTGTTTGACTATATCTTTCTATCATATTTATAGGGAGGCTAATTTCCTTGGTGACGGTTTTGCCAAAAGAGGAGTTACTCGTGATTCTATTTTAATTTCTGATAATGTAGATCTCTTGTAATCCCCCTTTTTTAGCAATAAAATTTTGTTAACATTTGTCAAAAAAAAAGGACAATTTATAATTCAAATTGTAATCATCATAAGAGTAAATGACAATTAACTAAATGACAATTTGGTTGATTATAAATCGAGAAAATTTATTATCATCATCAGAGCCTTTTCCAATTAGTTGGCATCAGGTAAATGCATCATAGTCCACCATTCTTTTAGATAACGTGGGTTCAAGATTCATAAAAAGTTTTGTCAAAGTTTTACATTGATTGTCTATCTAATACAACCTATCTCTTTTACCAGGGCTCGGGATGAGTTACGGGAAAGTTTAAAATACTCATATTTCTTAGACCATATAAATTGAGAAAAATCCTATTGACAAAATTTTACTATCAAAAAGTCATTATATTTAATTATTACTAAATTTTAAGCTAATAATTATAAAAGGATGTTAAGATGGAATGCTTTAAATAAGGAAAAAGTTTATGAAGTAGCAACCTCATGCTTACTTCCAATTGATCATCTCAAGCTCGTGATATTTGGATATAAAGGACAAAAAAATGGAAGTCCTAAAAATAGTGCATCTTATAATAAGTTATTTGAAACGTCTATTTTCAAGTGTTTATAGATCTGCTTCATCTGCACCATTTTTAAAATTTAAAATTTCATAATTAGGGTTAAGAATAGATTTTTAGGCCATAGTAGGCCCTACAATAATATAAATAGAATGAATTTCTAGTAGAAAAAATGGGACGTCTTAATTTCATTTAAAATTTGAGGCTAGGTGGTTAGGGTGGTCGGGTTTGACAACTTGATGTCTTGAGTTCCATTTCTACTATGGGTAGAAAGCCCATTCCTAAACTACCAATAATAAAAAAAAGAGAGGGATGGATGAGAATCAACATGAAAGCTTGGGATCTATGTTGGTTTGGTGTTCCAGAGATGAAATTTCCAAACCTTTCAGGTCCATGGGGAGCATGGAAGGGGTAGTTTTCAGTTTCTTTACCATTTAAGGAAAATGCGTTGTTTAAAAAATGATGGAAAAAAAATGAAAGCTTCCCTTCCATCAATGTTTGAAACCACTACTCCGGTCGAGTACTCGGCCCATGCCAGAGCTGAGTAATCAGTCCGAGTCTAAGGCCGAGTACTGCAGTAGCAAAAACATGTTAAAAAATAAAAATAAAATATAAAAACTCAATAAAACGAGAACAATATATTCATAGTAAAATTAAACAAAAAACATTTAAATGTAGTTAAAAAAGTAGCGAACAAAAAGATCTTAAAAAATCAGTTTGTGATTAGAGGTATTTTCGACATCTTCCAAAAAAGAAGGGAAAATGTAAAAATAACAGGAGTGTCGTTTAAGACGCTCTCTGATATTAGATCCCAGGAGTTGGAGGCACCTAGAATGAGGTGAAAATGACAATATTTTCTTTAGTGGGGGAATAAGGCATAGGGACCTAATGGATTTCCTTTACTATTCTTTCATAAGTTCTAAGATGTTCTTCAAGTTGATGTTTATAACATGGTGATTGAATTTTTTGATAGGGGGATTATTGATAAGAGTATAAATACCACATTCATAGCTTTAATCCCTAAAAATGACTCAATATTTGGTATTTCAGATCTGATACTTATTAGCCTTCTTACGAGCCTATATAAGATTATTGGTAAATTAATGTCTTTGAGGTTGAAATTGGTGCTACCAGAGATCATAGCTAGGCATCAGTCAGCATTCATTAAAGGGAGAATAATTACATATAGCATTCTAATTGCTTAAGAATGCCTTCATTCTAGAGCTTTGGGTTCAGAGCCTGGAGTTCTTGTTAAGCTTAATATGAAAAATGCTTATGACAAGGTGGAATGACATATCTTAGATGCGATCATGAAACGTATGAATTTTGATATGATCTGGATAAGGTAGATTAGGGGATGTTTGTCATCGGCATATTTTTCTATTTTAGTTATTGGCAGCCTAAAAGTCATTTTCAAAGCCTCAAGGGGATTGAGGCAAGGTGACTCTTTATCTCCTTTTCTCTTTACTTTAATGGCTGAAGGGTTTAGTCTAATGCTTAGGAGAGTGGAATGTAAGGGATAGTTCAATGGATTTAAGGTCACTGATGGTGGTCCAATCATTCACATCTTCAGTATACTGATGACACATTGATATTTTTTGTGATGCTAATTTGCAGCAAGTGTTGGCCATTTCTTTATTATTAAGATGTTGTGAAGTCACTCTGGGCTTCAAAGTAAACTTCGTAAAGACTACTTTGGTAGGGGTAGGCTGTGGCGGTACTTTTATAAATCATTTAGTTGGAAATATAGGGTGTGTTGTGGGTCAATTTCCTACTTCATATCTTAGGATTCCTATATCATATTCTAGACTCACTAGCGCTATTTGGGATCCAGTATTGAAGAGAGTTCATACTAAATTGAATATTTGGAAGTCCAAGTTCATGTCTCCAGGAGGCGTGTCCTATTATCCTTATTGCATATGCCTGCCATTCTAGTAAAAGAAATAGAACGCCTCATGCAAAATTTTTTATAGGATTCCCTTGATGGAAATCGTAAATACCATTTAGTAGGTTGGGATAAGGTTTGTGCTAAGTCGGAATAGGGTTTGGGAATTCGCAAGATCAAGTCAATAAATCAAGCCCACCTTGCTAAATGGTGGTGGAGGTCTACGCTGGGAGGGGATCAATTATAAAAAGAGGTGTTGGTCGCTAAGTGTGGAGTGGATCATGAATGGTTCATTGGGAAAATGAGAGGCCGTAATAGTCGATCTCAACTTTGGAAAGGCATTTACACTCAAAAGGAGGTGGTGTCAAGGAATGCGAGGTGGGAGGTTGGGAGGGGATCTGCGATTGAGTTTTGGAATCACAAATGGTTGGGGCCTAATCTCTTAAAGGTGTAATATAGAGAGTTCTTTGAAAAGTCCATTAACTAGCCATTGAAGGTGGAAGATACTTATTTTGTATGTGCAGAAATGATTAATTGGGACATTCGCCTCATTTATAATAGGGGTCCCAGACAGCATTTTGACACAGTTTTGTGATCTTTTGAGGGACTTATCCACAATTTATGTTTCGCATGAGTTTGATGATGAGGTGATTTGGGAGCTTTCAAATGATGGAGCTTTTTCGGTGAGATCTGCCTATCATTTGTTATATCATGATAGAGTTAGATGGGAATAACCAAATCTTAAATCTATATGGAAGTGGCGCATTCCACATAAGATACAAATTTTTTAGTGGACTTTGTCACAAAATAAAGCGCTAACTGTGGAAAATTTGAGGAAAAGGAGAAAAGTTATTGTCAATTGCTGCATTTTATGTAAAGAGGATGAGGAGACTGAAGATCATTTGTTTTCACACTGCAAATTTTATTTTTCCTTATGGAGAGATGGATGCTTCTTTTAATAGGGATTTCACTCCCTTTACCTGAACAACATATTCATATTATTGATCACTTGCATATTTCTCTTATTCCAAAGTTAGGTGTTATGAATTGGCAGTTACTTAGATCTTCAATTGTATGGGAAATGTGGCTTGAAAGGAATAGACGGATCTTCGAAGGTAATTGTTTAGACTTAGCTCAGATTATCCAGAATGTTTGGTTATGGCTGCCGGTCCCCAAAGAAGGTTTGGGGATTTCAAGAACTGATGTTTTCCTCAATCGTCGGACTTTGATGCTTTTTAGGAGGTAGAGACCAATTATTTGAAGAACTTGGATCCCACCCAGCAATGGTTGTGTGAAACTTAATTTTGATAGTTGCTCATATGGGAATCCTGGACTAGTGGGGCTAGGGGTATTGTTACAGACTCTTCAGGCAAGGAGATCTTTTCTTTTTGTGGCCCAAGCGGGATTGCTATAGCCAATAATGCTGAGTTTATGGCTGTTTTATAGGGGATTAAAATTGTGAATGAGCGTTATCCTTTACTAGGATGGGTGGTAGAAGGGGATTCTCTTATTGCTATTAATTGATGTTCGGGGAGTAGTAAGCCTCCTTAGAGTTATAGGAAGCATTGGTTATAGATTATGGATTTATGCCGAAATTAGATGGTTAGTTTCAACCATGTTTATAGGGAGGCTAATAAGAGAGCCGACTCTCTTGCTAAAAAATGGGTCGAAGCTAATTGTTAGTTTATTTATGCTTTATCTTTGTAATCGAGGTGTTGTGTTTTGAATAAAATTTTATGTGCA
This sequence comes from Amborella trichopoda, assembly GCF_000471905.2. The sequence continues at coordinate 1,144,994 of NW_006499905.1, read as the reverse complement.
CTTGTCAAAAAAAAAAAGAAGTATTCATGACCAAAATACTTTTCAAATCTCTCCTAAATGATAGAAAACATAAAAAAAAATTAAAAAATTTTAAGAAAAAATTATAAATAGGTTTCTTAATCTTTTGGAGTTTTTATAAACTTTGTTGAATTTTTTTCCAGCTAGGGACAACTTAGGCTCGGTTAGTCCCTGAGTAACTTGGCTGAGTTCGAGTTGACTAGGTCAATCCCTTAAACCCCCCCCCCCCCACCCCCCTACGTGTCCCCCCCTTCCCAGCACCCACCCCCGCCCCGCCCTGCCCCCGCCCCTGCCCCCGAAATTTTGAGTATTTCAACTTCCAAAACCTATCTTTTGTAAAAAAAATCATGCAATGACGTTTAAATTTTGAGTATTTCTAACTTCCAAAACCTTTTTTTTTTTTCCAAGAAATCATGCAATGAAGTTTTCGTTTTCCTCTAAATTTACGCAAAAGGATTTCATGCTCATCAGCATATGCTCCATTAATTCCCTTCATAAAATCCAACCTAGGAATATCTTAGGACTCAAATTTTGTTGGTGTAACCTCTTCAACTCATAGACTATTCTCAATAAATTTTTTTTTTTTTAAATCACACTGGCTTGTAATAAAAATAATGTCTCAAGATTGAATAGAAACTATCCAAATTTTCAAATGATAAATCCAAGTATCAGTAGACTCAAAACCTTTTTTTTTTTTTTTCTTTGAGAAATAATCATCTAGTGATTCTTAAGTGGTTTCCAAGATTTGAGATTCAAAAAAATCCTCTCGGCCTTTTACTAGAGGGAATAATTCTACATTATGCTCTCAAAGGAGCATAGTACCACATGTGCGGCCATGGATTCATGGGCTACTCCTAGACTTAAGGGGCAGCCGTGGAAGATTGACCTTACTATTGACCTCTCTCAACAGTCCAATCACCACCCTCCAAGTATTGTGTTGGACGGTGGAGATCATGTTGGGAACATGAGGTAAGTGGACGTGGCATATTTCCCATAGATTCTCTTTGGCGTCATATTGCAACATAAAAAACACAACGCCAGTTGTATTTCACGGGATTGCAATTGTTAAGCATCGAGAAAGAGACTCAATCAATCAAAATAGCATGCCATTGATAGAATCCAAATGATATGATAGGAAAAATTCCATTTAGGATTAATTTTAAGGACTCAAATTTTAGGAATATAATATCTTCAACCAATAGATTAACTTCAATAAAGAGTCCAAACTGCCCCCTCTGTGCAGTTGAAAAAAAAACGCAACGTCTCAAGATTGAATAGAGACTCTCCAATTTTTAGAAGGTCAGATGTAAGTTTTAAAAAACTCAAATTTTTTAAAAAAATTCTTTTGAAAATAATTATCTAGTGATTTTTTGGGCAGTAGATGTGCACTATGCTCCTCCGGAAATGCAGTATACATATTCTAGGTCACTCCCACAGTTAATATAGGGTCTTCAATTTTTTGGAGATTTAACATTCTCAATCTAGCTAGAGACCTCGAAATAAAGAGAGCTTTCATGTGTCCTCTATACACGCCTGTGAACAAAATATCTTAAAAGATTTAATGCTTTTCCAATTTTGGGATACTTAAATTTAAGTGTCTAAAAACTTAAAATCAAAATTTAAGTTTACCACGATGTTCACATGGTAATTCTAAAGTGGATTCCAAGATTTTCAATCAAAGAATTTTTCATTTGCCTGAGGGAATAGATGTAGACACTCGATTCCCACATGATTACATCATACAAACTAGAGAGATTTTATAAAGAGCATAGTTTATTTCTACTCCCTCGGTTAGAAGACCTATTTGAGAGGAGTTTTTCAATCTAAAATTTTAAGTACCACTTAAAGAACATTTGATGATTATTCTAGAAAAAATTGAAATTTGAGTTTCTATACTTAGATCTCACCAATCTAAAACATTCAATCTTGAGAAATTCTTTTTTTCTCAAGTGCATAGACGGTACAATTCAAAAATATTTCTATTGAGGGTAATTTATCGGTTGAAGAGGTTACATCGTGGGTCCTAAAATTAATTCTATATGGATTTCTACCTGAGTGTGTAAATGAACAGTCTACTCCTGCGACGGAGCCATGTTGAGAGAGAGAGAGAGAGAGAGAGAGAGATGGAAGAGACATTAGAAAATAAACAAAAAAAAGTCCACTGTCTTCCACGGAATAAACAAAAAAAAGGCCACTGTCTTCCACAATCGGTTTCCCTTTGTAATTCTCTTACTGAAGAATCTATCTGCCTCTCTCTCTCTCTCTCTCTTCCCCCAAAACTATAATTCTCTCTCTAAACCAGTAACCATCCAATCTCTTCCTCCATGGACAAAGAAACAGGAGCATCAAAACTGCAAGATAAAGAGCCCCAATTACCCATATGGGAAGCCACTCTAAGAGCCACAGTTCACAACCAACCTCCCCACAAAGTGTGGCAACTCTTAGAGGACTTCTTCTCCATAGAGAAATGGCTTCCGACCATCGACATCTGCAAGAAAATCGAAGGGATCAATGGAAAACCAGGTTGTATCAGATACTGTGCCGCTAGCTCGAACAAAGTAGGAGAAAATGACATAGCTTGGGCCACTGAGAAGCTGGTTTTCATTGATTCTGCTGAGAGAAAAATGATTTATGTGGTGACTGATTCTAATGTTGGGTTAGTTGGATATGAGGCAACAGTTAGTGTTTTGCCTGAATCTCATGAGAATGAAGAGAAGGGGAGTGTGATTGATTGGTTCTTTAAGGTTGAACCTCAAACTTTTATGAGCTATGAGGGTTTGGTTGAATATGTAAAAAATAGTTTGGAATATATGGCCAAGAAGATGGAAGAGTTTCTTTATGAAGAATAAGCAAAAGGTATCTAGTTTCTTCTTCTTCTTCTTCTTTTTTTTTTTTTTTTATTTAAATATTAGTTGTTTGTATGTATGTTTGGAATTATAAGTGTGCTATGTGGTTGAATATATTAAAAAACAGTGTGGAATATATGGTCAAGAAGATGGGGGAGTTTCTTGTGAAGAAGAAGCAAAAGGTATCTAGTTCTTTTATTTTTAGTTTTATTTTTGATTTTTTGTTTTTATCTTTGCAGTTGTAGGTGTGGTATAAAATCGTAAGTGTGGAAATGTATTTCTCTTATTATTGGAGGAATTTCAGCCTCTTTGTTTTTTGTTTGGATTTTTATAATGAATAACATGGTATGTTTTTTTGTGTGAATTACTAATTTTTCATCAGTGCAGTAATTTCTCATGAGAATCTCATGTTACAATGTATCTTGATTTATTTGACTATTTTTAAAATAGTCAGGAAAATATTTTGAAATAGCCAAATAAATGGGGAAATCCCTCTCTCTCTCTTTCTGTAGGTTGAAGAAGATGGGTAAGGGTAAAAAGTTTTAGTGGATCGAAAATGGGGATAGGGGCTGAGGATTGTTGTGACCCCATGATCTTTCTTGATATGTACATGGTATGCGAGGAGGGTGAGAAAGGCAGTTGTGGAAAAGGAAAAGGTTCCTTTACTTCCTTTACTGTTTCAAGTTCTATACTATTTAGACCAAATGAGTCATTGACTGTTTGATCTAGAGGGATTTTATTTTTAGGATTTATGAAATTTAGTACGTGACAAGAAAATATATAAAAAAATAATTTTTAATAAAATAAAATAACCAAAATAAAATTTTCAGAGGTATTTTGATTATTTTATTTTATCGGGAGTATTTTTTATATGTTTTTTGTTTGAGCGAGTTTAAGAGATGAGTGGACGTCCAAAATTTGGTGCCAAAATATTTTGTAGAAAAAAAAATGTATAGGTATTGACATCGTAATTGGATCCATCTTAGCCGTTCATTTAGATCTTATGTCTAGATAATGGGAAGTATATAACTACCGTGCATTAGGGGAAGTATAGAAAAATTTTAGAGAAGAATGAGAAAGGGGGCATGGACTACCCGTATGCTACCATGACCTTGCGTTACTACTATTAGGGCTGGCAACGACCCTGGCCGAAGCCCGACGCTATTCCTTGAGGGTCGAGCCGAGTAAAATTTAAAAAAAACAATGCAAAAAAGTATGAAAAAGAGGGGCCGGGTCGTGCCAGTGTTGGCTTGGTCCAAGCTCGGCCCTCAAGCTATATTTTGTGGCCTAGGCCCTAATTTTTTTTCGGGCCAGGCCGACTAGGCCGTGTCACTTGTCCATTGCTGCGCCTAACGAGAGAGCATCTATTTTATTTATTCTACTCTTTCTTAAAAGGCAGGCATATGACCCTAATTTTACTTCTCACCTGAGAGAGAGAGAACTTTATTTCCTTTGCTCTTGATTTCCTGCGTTTGCCAGGATTGATGATCCATAAAATGCAGTAATCAAGCTTATCATTGTCCAAAGACATGGACCTTTTTGAAATGTATGAAATAATATAGGAAGGGTTTTGGTATTTCCCCTAATATGTGTTTCTCCACCTATCCAGTTGTCCAATTTAGATCAAGTAAGCTACTAATCGTTTGATCTAGATTCGATGTTTAAGAGTATTTTATTTATTTTTAGTTTTTCTATAAATTATATGAATATGAAATTTGGTACTTTCACCCTTTTATTCTCAATAAAATAAAATTATGTCAAGGGGTAATAACATATGTTCAATAAAATAAAATGACTCCTGAAAACAAATATTCTCAATAAAATAAAATGATCAAAATAGCCTTGAAAGTTTCAAAGGTTATTTTGGTTACTATATTTTATTGAAAAATTATTTTTTAATATTTTTTACAGGTGCAACTTTAAGAGAGGAGTGGACGCCAAAAATTTGGTATCAAAATAGTTTGTAAAAAAAAAAATTAAAAATAAAATAGTGTAAAGACATAACATTGTGATTAGGACAATCTCAGCCGTCCATTCAGAATGGACGGTTGGAGAGGGAGAAGCATATAAGGTTTATCCCATAAGGGAAGCATAAAAAGCTTGCTCTTAATAAAAACTAGTATTTCAACAAATCATATTCCCTTTTACTTGTATTACCTCAAATTTTACACGCATATGTTTCATCTCAATGATGAATCTGAAAATAAGAAAACATATATTTACACCTCAAAAGAGGTCAAATGAGTCCCTATCCAACAATGAATCAACTTCATTCATTAGTGGGCATTGAGATTATGGCTTTTAAGAACCAAAAATCAATTTTCTCTTTAAGCCATCAAAAAAATTTATGATTAAAAATAAGAAAGTATACAAAGAGACTATTTATTTTTAGTAGAAGGTGGTCAAAATCACTCTTGTCTATCATATTTTAAATCACTTGATTGTAAGTATGTCATTGACCAAATCCAAAGTTCAAAAAAAAAATTATCGAACTTCATGATAGACCCCATATCATCCAATTTGACATATAATGGTTAGGAATCATGATAACCTCCTTGTAATAACGGTAAATGATATCATAGTATAAGATCCCTTAAAACAAAGCTCTTTTAAGGCGAAGATCTAACCATCACATTAAGTGGACATTCCTTGGGTTAAAATATGCACCTTTTGGGGCGCATTTTCAAATAGTGGTTTTTTTTTTTTTTGGATCTTCATCACAACGAAAGAGTGTATGGTTAAAACTTTCGGGTCAAATGCCCCTAATATGGTTTTTTATTTTTGTTTTTCTTCTATTTTGGCTCATAAACCCCAAATCAGTGATTTTTTTTTTCCTTTGTTGATGTTGTACTTATAACTCGCAAATGCTTGAGTTAACACACTGATAAACCCCAAATTAGTAAGTTTTTAATTTACTTTTTTTTTCTGTTTTTATGATGTTAAACCCAAATGGCTGCAATAATGTACTTTTTTTTTTTGCTATGATTTTATATGATAAACCCCAAATCAGTGAGGTTTTTTTTGTTTTTTGCTTTTATTTTGGCTCATAAACCCCAAATCAGGGAGCTATCTCATTGATAAACCTCAAATCAATGAGTTTTTTTTCCTTTCTTGCAGTTTTTCCTAATAACCCCCAAATATTTGAATTAACTCACTGATAAACCCAAGATTATTGTTTTTAATTAATTTATTTACTTATTTTCATGATGTTAAACCCCAATGACTGCATTAATGTAAATTATTTTTCGCTGCGATTTTATATGATAAACCCCAAATCAATGAGTTTTCTTTTTTTTAATCTTTTTTTTGTTCTGCTAGTTTGGCTGATAAATTCCAAATCAGTGAGTTTACTCACTGATAAACCCCAAATTAGTGACTTTTTTCATTGTAAATGAGTTCTTAGGCACTGCAAAAGCTTTATTTCATGATTTTTATGTGTTATAAAACTTAATATATACATAAACTTTACACAAAGTTGTAGAGGCCACCAATGAAGCTAAAATTTTGTGTGAATATAGATCATAGGTATTGGGAGATTCAAATAATAATTTCATGGAATTTAAACAATTTTAAACTGTAAAACAAAATGTTCTTCATTCTCATTAAGTTTTATGTTGCATAAAATAACTAGGAAATTAGGCTCCGACTTGAAGAATTATTCAAGAAAAAAAATGTTTTATTTTGAGGTAAAATTTTATGAAAAAGTGAAGGATTGTGTAATAATCTCTGGTTCAAATTTCATAGTTTCTAGACAATGGAAAGCAAGACATTAGATTAGTATTAACTCGCTGATAGGCTGTAGTATCCTCTGTAGCAGACTTGTTTCACCCTTATGGTAAATTCTTTATTTGTAGCATAACTGTCTTTTGATGTTTTTTTTATCATCTTCTAAAACAATCTTCTTGGAGTATGATTTCGAAATAGATTTTGACTAAAATATGACCATACAATCCCAAAACTTGAATGCAGAAGGTAGTTTATCCTTGGTTGCCACAGATGGCTTCCTCTAGGCATCCTAAAGGTGGATGGACAAACGACTTTTATACATTGGATATGTTTACATTGCTTCATGCCCTTCATATGAAATGTCACTGATTCTTGAGTTTTCCTCATGGGAGGGGAGCATTGTTTGCCTTGTTAAGGAGAAGGTGAAGTCATCAGGTGAGATGGTTTTTTTGTAACATGTGGGTGTAGAGAGAGAGAGCATTAGATGGGGATGGACTTGATGACAATATTCTTCACTATTTATATAAATATTAGTATTCCTTGAATCTATTTATATTTTTTATAATATGTTGGATGAATGGAATAAACCCTATTTAATTACAAAATACTTTTTAAAAACTGCATTTCACAAATCATATCAGTGAAATACATAATGAACAATATTACATGCAATTTCTAGCTTTCCCATTGCCAAACATGTGAAACTACCAGTACCACAGTTTATCAATCAAGGTTTCCAGCTTTCACCTTACCAATTTTCACATGCATCCCAAAATCTAAGAAAGTCAGCAGCATGAGTGATTTCCATGCATCCCATAATCTAGAAAAGTCAACATCATGGGTGATTTCTAGAGACACAGCAGTGAAAATTATCCAACACTACCTTAAAACATTTAGAAAGCATATTTGATGCATCCTAATATCAACACCACCATAAAGGAAAAATTGATTATGAGTCCAATTTCCTAGATACATGGTTAGTCAAAATGGATGGTCAAGAGTCAATCATACATAGAGGATAAAAATAAAATTTGGACAAAAAAATAAGGGGAAAGAAAACAACGTAGAAAATTAAAATAGAGAAACACAAAAATTTATGTAATATGGCAATTCCCTAGGTCCATAGGCGGTAAACTTCTTTTTCATTAATCAGAAAAATATCAACATGGAGAATATAATAGTTTTAAAGCTCTCTCACAAGCTTTCAAACATCATTTTTTCTCTCTAGAATACTCACCCAAAGGATTACAAGAAATCACCCTCTTGTCTCTATATTTTGTACTCATATAATTTCTCTTTCTAGAGCAACATATTTATAGAGAGAAACCCATAGGACAAATGCTTGAGTCACATCCTCATTCCATCCAAGATTTTTGTAATTTCTTTTACGTAAGTCCAAAATCTAAAAGATACCAGATCCTATAAAATAGGAAAGTTCATATTCTAATGAAACTTGTCTCCCATGTTAACATTCTCCACATACTTCCATTTTCACTAGTTTGCTAGAAATTGCTATCAAACAGTTACAAATCATGAAGTAACTACAAGCATCAAGGAAGTGATGCATTTAATGTGCTTCCCCTTCCCGATGGGCTTAATCAATATATTTGTTGGATTGCTATCAATATAAGTTTTTTACAATAAAATTCTTCCATCTCATGCGACATCATAAATAAAGTGAAATTGATCATCAATGTGCTTAGTCCGGCCATGGAAGGTTGGATTCCTTGCTAAAACCAAGGCACCATAGTTATCATCATAAAGTGGTATCCCTTCTTACACAACTTGGAACTCTCCAAGTAACTTATTTAACCAAATTGTTTACTTAGATGCATATTTACTACTCAGCCTTATAGTACACAAAGCCACCACATACAACCTCTATAACAAACTAATTGCACTACCTCCCAAAGAAAAAACTTATCTAATAAGTAGACTTTCTTTTATTCAAGAATTATATGCAAAATTTGCGTCAACGTAACAATTTTCGATTCTGTCCTATTATAACAAATACCAACATTATAAGTTCCTTTTAAGTTACAAGCGATCCACTTCATAGCGGTTCATTAATCATGGTCAAGACTTGCTCTTTATCTATTTATAACTCCCACTGTTTGTGCCATGTCAGGACTGGTACTAAATATAACAATCATGATATTCCTTACTATTGAGGAATATAATACTAGAGATATCTATAGCTTTTTGCTCGGTGCTAAGACATTGTTTTGAAGACAACTTCATATGCATAAGAAATGAAGTACTAACTGGTTTAGTACTCTTCATATTGAAGCGCTACAAATCCTTTTCCACATAACTCTTCTAACATAATCAGATTTTAATATTCTTCATGTCTCTAAGTATACCCATTCCAAGAATTTGATTAATGGCTCCCAAATCTTTCATATTAAATTTCATAGCCAATTAAGCTTTAAGTATTGCAATATTATCTTTATTTGGTTTTATAATAATCATGTTATCGAAATACAATAATAAGATAATAAAGTTTTCATTACCAAAACCACAAAATAGGCATAATAGTTTAGCTTCATATCTATAAAAATTCAAGCTCCACATGAAATAACCAAATCTCTTGTACTAATACCTTTGTGCATGTTTTAACCCAGATAATAATTTCTTGAGCCTACAAACTAAATGTTATTTATCTTCCTCAGGTTAGGTCATAAAACTATCTTCTTTAAAATCACTATGCAGGAATGTAGTTTTCATAGTAACTTGTTCCAATGAAATTAAGAACAAAATAACTCTATGGTTATGCGCGTATAAGAGAGAAATTTCATCAAAAGCAATACCTGGCTTCTAAGTATAACCTTTCACAATTAATCGAATTATATACTTTTCAATAGCATCATCAGAACCTTTTTGCATCTTGAAGACCTACCTGCAACCAATTGCCTTTTGCCCCTCTAACGATTAGACTAGTTCCTATATTTAATTTATTTGTATGGCCTCCATCTCCTCTTCTGTAGATGCTATTCATTGATGGGCTTCATCGATCTCATATACTTCACTATTAGAAATTGACTCGCCCTCCTCTGTAATGTAGACATAGTATAAGGTATGGTCGTTAAGCCTTATAGGAGCATTTTTAAATATGTCAAATCTTCTCATTTAACACCACCTAAATATTTTTCAAGGATTTGGATAATTTTATGATCTTAGTCTTGACCACTATCTCGTTCGTTCTCATAGTTGTATTCCACTTCAATAATTTATGCATTTGGTTCTTCTTTTTTTCCTATATAGAATTTTCATTGAGAATAACATCTCGCCTATCAATAATCTTGTGATCAGTAAGATTCCACAACCTATACCCTTTGCACCATTTACATAGCAAAAAAAAACTATAGTTTTTAGATTTTGTGTCCAATTTAGTTTTCTTATCCTTTAGAGTCAAAGAATATGCATCACACATAAAAACACGAAGGAAAAAATAATCAATTGGCTTACCTGTTCAAACCACTTCTGGTTTCTTATAGTCAACCACAAAATTGGAAGACCCATTAATGAGGAAGCAAGTTGTGTGAACTGCGTTTGCCCAAAAATACTGCTTTAACCCAACAACACTCAACATACAAGTGACATACTTTATAGTGGTACAATTCATCCTTTCATTATAGTGGTACAATTCATCCTTTCAGCACCTCTATTTTGTTGTGGAGTCTCTAAAACTATCGACTTCGTAGTAATAAAGCTCTTTGTAATAACTACATTGCTCTTTCTAGGTCTCTGTAATTTTGTCCTCAGTTTAGAGAGGGGGGAATCATTGGGCTATTTTTCAACTCTCTACAATACATTGGTAATTCTATAATATAGGTTTTAGGGGAATACATTTTTCTTGGAATATGTTAATAAAAATTTTTATTGATTTTTTTATTAAACCAATATTATTGACTTAATCTCATTTTGGTAAAGGTCATTTGGAACTTAAAACTCAAGATTTCAAATCAATAACGAGAAAAAAAGTCCAAAAAAGTTAAAAAATAAGAACATTAATACAAGGAAAGATCTTTTTAATAAAAACGTTTTTGGAAAAAATATAAATGCGCTTAATGAATTCCATCAAAAAACATGTTTTTTTTTTACGGTTTTTGAAAAGGAAAAAGTTTATATAAGGATACAATCTTATAATGTAGAACTACGGATGCACCTCAAACATCCATGGGAAAAGATAGTTTTAAATTGATCATCTCAACATCGAGATGTATGACCATGAAAAATAAAAAGATTTTAAGTCTAAGAAATAGTACATTTTACAACATATTATTTACACCGTTCATTTTCAAGATTTTCATATATTCATATATCTACTTGATTTTAACCTTTTTTGAAATTTAGAATTTTATAATTAGATATAGAAATAGATTTTGAGATAATCCTAAAAACATTTTACATCAAAATTATATACCATTATAAAATTTGAAGTTGCACCTTACCTCTACACCTACGGATGCATCCGTATGCCAACTGCACCCTTTTGAAAAACTCAAAATTTTGAATGGATTTCAAATAATTATATATATATTTAAAAAATCATGTTTAAATTAGAGACTTGCTTTCAACCTCATGGTTCTCCTATTCTTAAGAAACCAAAACTGAGAAATCAGTTTATTCACAATCAAATGCAAAAATATTTTGGAGACCATCTGAGTTTCCATATCCTAGTTGAGCTCTAGCCTTAAGAATTGCCTCTTTAAGATCCACAGCAAAATGCTACCATAGTCCATAACATCATCACATTCAAGGTGCCTTTCATGTTCCAATAAGTAATAACTCGAATATTCATGTCTTCTCTCCCTCCTTGATCTTTATTAGAAGCCATTTTCCAAAAGATTAGTGATCCCTCTCTCTAACTCTAAGATTTTATCTTGGAAATGGTATACAAATGGGATACGAAAAAAAAATAAAAAATAAAAAATAAGAAGAAAAGAAAGAAGAAAGTAGAAAGTGGTCGGGAAAGGGACCAGGGGCAACCAGTCCTTATGCCCCTTTTTCGTGCACTAACTATTGAATGGTGCAGATGTCAAGATGCACTTAGATCAGTGTGATTTCCAACACATCATCTACTTCTCTTATTTGGAATAATTTTCTTCTCAATCTTTTTCTCATGATTGATGATCTTTTCTTTCTTTCTTTTTTGTTTTTTAACGTGTTATTAGTTACTCTAGCACAAACTAATTTGATGTCGTTCTATTTCTATCATGATATTCCCATCTATCTGTGAGCTTGTATGGTGCATGAATGTTCCCGTAGGAGCATGCTGTAGACTTACTCCCCAAATACTCTTCCCAAAAAAACCGAACGGTTACTTGTTTACTATTGGGTATTATTTAGGGAAAGCTTTCTACGTTCTCCCTACAACATAAAAGTACTATCTTCCCTTTTATCCAACCGTCTATTTTTTAATGGAGGGTTAACATTGTCCCAATCATAATGTCATGTCTCTACACTGTTTTATTTTTAATTTTTTTTCTATGTACTGTTTTGACACCAAATTTTGGATGTCCATTCCTCTATTACACTCGCACTAACAAAAAATATAAAAAAATTATTTTTAACAAAATAAAATAACCAAAATACCCCTAAAATATTTAAGGGGTATTTTGGTCATTATTTTTATCAAAAAATGATTGTTAATATTTTTTATTGGTACGCCCCAATGAGAATATGGCACGTACCAAATTTTATATTCAGAAAATTTGTATTAAAAAAACTAAAAATAAAATACTTTGAGATGTTGGATATAAGATCAAACAGTGAATGGCTCTCTTGATAAAAAATGGACGGCTAGATGGTAGGGGGAGGATAGAACTTCTATGTTGTAGGGGGAATATAGAAGTATTCTTTATAAGAAAAAAGTTTATATAAGTGCGAGGCTCTAAACAATCAAACTAGGGTACACCTCAAAATTTTCACTAGAAGAGGTTGTTTTGATGCTCAAATATTCTCAAATTAATCATCCCGTCCTCAAGATGTATGGACATGAGAAAAAAAATAGATTTCAAGTTTTGAAAATAATGCATCTTTTAATGTATTTTTGGATTGTCAATTTTCAATTTTTCATAGATCTGTTCGATTTACATTATATTTAAAACTTTAAATTTTATAATTATAAATAAAAATATATTATAAGGCTATCACAAAAATTTCCATCATTAAAACCACATTTTTCGGCACTATTTGAAGGTGCCTTTACTTTAATTGTTCAATTCTTGGTCTTATCCAAACGGCATCCTTTTTTGTAGATTCATGTTGCATTAGAATTTCCTTTTAGAGTTTGGTCCTGCATTGAAAACGTTTTATACCCTTAAATAAGGAAAAATTTATATAAGGTTGCAACCTTAAAAATGTATCACAGATACACCTTAAAACTTCATTGAAAATATTGTTTTAATGTTGAAAGAGCCTTCTAATCAATCATCTCAACATCGAGATTATGAATAAGAAAAATAACAAAAAAAAGGTTTTTGAATATAAGGAATAGTGCATTGCAACACATTATCTAGACCGTCCATTTTCACGATTTTCATATATTTATAGATCTACTTGATTTTAACTATTTTTGAAATTTAAAATTTTCTAATTAGGTAAGAAAATAGATTTTAAGATAATCCTAATAATTTTTTACAATAAAATTACATGTTATGATAAAATTTTAAAGTGAACTTTAATTGGATTGTTTAAGATTACAACCTTCTAAAAACCGCACCCTTTAAAGAAGGAGGGTTGAAATGTTTTTCTTTTAAAAATAACCTACCTATTCTTAGGTGGTTCCAATAATTTCAAATTGAAGATCCCCCACGTGGGTCTTGAGAATCCAAGAGATTTTATACTCCACTCTAGTGTATATTGCATTTAAAACTCTTTAAGACACCAAATTTTGGAGATATTACTTTTTTAGCCTATAAAGTTAAAAAAAGTTTCTAAATTGAACTTTTTATGTGCTAAAAAAAATATAATGTCTAATTTTTGAAGGGTGAGATTTAGGCATAAAAAAAAACTCAAAATTTTTTTTTTTTCTTTTTGAAAATATTGACGTGGTGATTCTTAATGCTCCCACATAGGCCTTTTGATTGAGGGAGTATACATACCAACTACTCTGAATAGAAAATAAAAATAAACTTCTGCCCAAGGAAGAGGCGAGGGAATGCTCCCGCGGGAACATAAAATCTTTTTCCCAAGGTTCCACCGCTGCATACATTCAAAGGAAATGACAAAATGGTGGCCTATCCTGAGGGGCATCTTATCTTGAAACTTGTTTTTATTTCTCCTACCTCCTTTTCACTGCAATTAAAAAATTTAAAATCTTTTGTGTTTCTCCTTTTAAACTCCCCCTTCTTCTCTCTCTCTCTATCAGCGCTCAAAGCAGACATCTCTCTCTAGTGCCTCCTCTTCATTCATTCACTTGCACCAAAAGATGGTTGGGTTCTCGCTTGATAATCCATTAACAGTTCTTGCCACCTTTGCTTTCGCTCTCTTCTCATGGTTTCTCTTCACAAGGCTTTTCTTCTCTCTCTCGAGAAAATCTTCAAATGCCCCCCCAGGTACTGCTTCTTTTTTCTCTCTTTCTCACTCCTCTGGCACTTGTGAAACCTTTGTTTTTTGCTGTAAAAATTGAAAGTTTTGATTTTGTGTTTGTGTAGCTGTTCCTGGGTTGCCTGTTCTTGGGAATCTGCTTCAATTGAAGTCCAAGAAACCCCACATGACATTTACAAAGTGGGCTGAGGCATATGGGCCTGTTTACTCCATCAAAACAGGGGCCACAACTCTTGTGGTCCTCAACTCCACTGATGTGGCCAAGGAGGTACTTTTGCTAACAGCCCATATGAGCTTTTCTCATTTCCTGGCATGTGCAAACTCTCTCTCTCTCTCTCTCTCTCTCTCTCTCTCTGTGATTGTGATGTTGTCTTGAATTAATGAGAATCATGGCTTATTCGAAATTGGTCATTTTTATCTCCCTCTCTGAGTGTCTGTGGTGTCACAGCCTGGAATTAACCTGAATCATGATTAATTCTAAATTGGTCATTTAGAACTCTTTCTAGACGAATCCTAAATTAGTCATTTTCATCTCTCTCTCTCTCTCTCTCTCTCTCTCAGTGTTTGTGATGTTACTGTCTTGAATTAATCAGAATCATGACCAACCCTCAATTGGTCATTTACCGCTCTTTCTAACTCTCAATTGGTCATTTACCTCTCTCTATTGAAAGAAAAACCTACGTGATCTTTTGTTGAAAAAGTACAAATTTTTTTTTTAAAAAATAATAATTACCCCTTATAATTTTGGTAACAAGATCACTCACAGATGGTCTTATTACAAACAATAGAAATTCCAAAACTAAATAACACATCAATAAAATAAATATCAACTACTTGATGTCATTCATACAACTTAATACTGTGCTTGAGAATATAAAATAAAAAAACAAACAAATAAAAGAAAAGATGCCGGAGATTATCTCAACTGGGCTTTTTACACCCCACACCGAGTCACTACATCCAATGGCACGGGATCTGTGGTCTAGTTTCAATCTCGAATCGGGATAGCTGATTTCGCCCTTTAAAATCTCTACAAAACCCTAATTTCAAAATAATTAGGCTCAAGCCCTTATTTTTTCAAACCCTTAGATTAAATCACGAGAGGGAGAGAGAATCTCTATGTTCTTCTCTCTATGTTGGGGCATGTCCCCTAGGGGTAGAGAGAGGGGCATGGCCTGTAGGGAGGAGAGAGAGTTTATGAGAGAGAGGTGTGTAGAGATTGGAGGGAGAGCACCCCTATTTATAGTGGATATTTAAGTTTAGGGTTTCTTAAGGTTTTTCCATAGTTTGTTTCTTTCATGATATTGAATCTAGACCCTTGATAAAGATGACTTGTGGGGTGAGAGATCGGAGTCATCTATTCCATTGATGAGCCATCAACATTATGGAAGGTGCTTGAACTATATCTTTCTTTCCTTAAACTATTTTCTCATCAATATATTTAAATAAAATAAATACCATGCATTCCATAAAATTGTATGATCCATGTCACATATTCCATAAGGATATGTCAAATATTATCAAGTAAATAAAGATTACCAAATAAGTTAAGGTCAATATTTTCGTTTCAAGATTTGACCACATGCCACAAATCAAAGTTACTATATTTAACACACTTGAACACAAAACAACAAGAGAATCCAAGGGGTGGTACATGTGGGCCCCCACCCACATGCCACATTATAAGCTCATATGCATTTTGGGCCCCCATGGAATTTTATAAAAATTTTAAAATTAAATAAAATGAATTAATATATATTTGAATTTTTACAACTTTGTAAAATCAATAACTGTATTTTTATAAGTCCAAATATCATAATTGAAATATTGAGAGATTCATAAAAATTCAAATAATAAAATTAAAATCATTTAAATAATAAAATGAACACAATTAAATTAATATGATGGGAAAATAATCCATATGGTTTTAGGAATTTAATTTGTAATAATGGGGTACTCCACCTCAACTGTGGACTACAGACCACACTAGCTTTATCGAACCGACCCAATGTTTCTCATGACCCACAGTTCAAGCAAGGGTTCATTAGCGGGTCATCAAAGTTAGGTCGATAAATCAAGAGGTCGCAATCCCAGTCTGTGGATTACATGTCCTCTCCTAGAGACGAGTCAAGGACACCACGACCTGATGCGACTGCAGCTCTATGACGCATAGGGGTATCTCTCGCACATGCATACGTTTCACCCAAAGGTGGATATCTGGCTTTCCAGAACGATATATCAATATGCATGTCGTGTGATGGAACATGGATCAGGTTTTGGTCCCCGTCTTAGTAGGCCTACCATCACACATAAGGATCACACAGTCCCTCGGCTCTCTCATCTAGGCATAAGCTCCGACCTCATCAAGGGTTAACCCAAAACCCTCATTGGTTAATTCTTTATGCCCAGGTACCTTGGGTTTTCCAACCGACTGGCCTAGATCGATAAGCACAGTCCTGTATAAGCAACCACTAGTCGCTTAGTATGGTCTTCGAGTGACCACACTCCTACAGAGTTTATGTTTCACTATAATAAAAGTATATCAATACATACTCATAAGGCCTTTAAAGGCCACATAAACCCAACATCTCTCTCTCTCTCT